>ML287909.1:25826-55553 GCA_005239495.1 Nicotiana undulata
CCCCACCCTCTTGTGTGGTATTGACGTAGATAAAACATCAATTGGTATCAGAGCGGGTTATCCTTGAAGAGGCTAAAACCTTAGGAGAAAGATCAAGATGAGTGCACCACTTGGGAACTGGGAAGGAAAATCAACTGCTAGGCCACCACTCTTCAATGGCCAGTACTACTCCTGGTGGAAGAATAGAATGAGAGATCACATCATTAATTGGTGAAGACTATGAGCTATGGGACATAATCACTGATGAACATCACAGTAGCAATATAAGAGGACTTGGTTTTGGGAATCCGCTACCTAAGTGGGATCCTAAAAGCAAGTACCTCACTCTTCCTGAGAACAAGATTTTTACTCACTGTGGTAAGACTGGTCACTTTAAAAGTGAATGTAATGCAAAAAGGCCAGTCAAAAGAACAAAAGTTTTGTTCGAGGGAAGAACTAGTTACCAAGTTGGGCTAAAAAGATTTTAATTCATCATTTTGCTTATATAAAGGAACCCAAACTAGTTTGGGTTCCTAAGACTAACCTCTGATTTCTTTTTGTAAGTTCAAGTGAATGGAAGTAGCCAAAAATGGTACATGGATAGTGGCTGCTCAAAGCATATGACTGGCAATAAGGACCAGTTCCTTTCACTTGAAGACCTCAAAGGAGGAAATGTCTCATTTGGAAATGGAAAGAAAGATGAAATCATTGGGGTTGGTATCAGGAACAAGATGATGAGGCAAGTGGGCTAGTTAGAAACTCAAATGAAACCACGGCCCAGACTAGAGCAACACTGGAGGAAGGAACATGTGATAGAACAAGTTCATCCATCCCGGGCAACATGACAGGGGGAATAGAACAAAATAATTCCCAAACTTTGTTGGAACCTGTACCTAAACCTGTTCCACAACAACAAATCAATGAAGGAACATCAAGTAATAACCACTTGGTTGTGAAACCTTACGAATATCAAAGTTCACATCCTATTGAGAACATCATCACTATTCCAACCTCCTGGTAGTTCAGATATATGTGGATGACATAATCTTTGGAGAAACTATTGATAAGATAAGTAAAGAGTTTGCTGAACTAATGGGGAGTGAATTTGAAATGAGCATGATGGGTGAGCTTAATTTCTTCTTAGGCTTACAAATAAAACAACATTCTGATAGAACGATGATCCATCAGTAGAAGTATGTAAAAGAGTTGCTTAAGAGGTTTAAAATGGAAGATGCCAAAGAAATTGACACTCTTATTGCAACAGCTACAAAATTAGATATAGATGAACCTGGTTCATATATTGATCAGAAGTTGTATAGGGGAATGATTGGCTCTTTATTGTATCTCACTGCTAGTAGACCTGACATTGTTTTCAGTGTAGGACTTCGTGCAAGATTTTAGGCTAATCCAAAGTAATCCCACTTGACTGCTGTTAAAAGAATTCTGAGATATCTCAAAGGCACTACTGATCTTTGTCTTTGGTATCCAAAAGGTAGTAACTTTAACCTTGTGGGATATGCTGATGCTAACTATGCAGGATTTCTAGTAGATAGAAAGAGCACTTCAGGTATGACACATTTTCTTGGTTCATGCCTTGTATCTTGGGCTACTAAGAATCAGAATTATGTGGCTCTTTCTACTGCTGAAGCTGAATACGTAGCTATAGCCTCATGTTATGCTCAGCTATTGTGGATTAAACAGCAATTGATGGATTTTGGAGTTTATGTAGGATGTATCCCTATATTCTGTGATAACACTAGTGTTATTAGCATAACAAAGAACCTCGTTCATCACAAAAGAACAAAGCACATAGATGTTAGACATCATTTGTTAAGGGATAATTATGAGAAGGGTTTGATTACTATTGAGTTTTGTGCTACTGATAAGCAAATTGCTGATATCTTTACAAAAGCACTGAGTAGAGAGAATTTTGAAAGGAACATGTTACTATTAGGGATGATTAAGATCACCTGATTGAGCTAGTTCAGAATGTAAATACATGGAAAAAATGGGAAAAAATTGGCTAGAAAAGTCTGAAAGTGGTATAAATAATCAGATTAACAATTGCTCAGTCTCATACTGTAAAAAGTATACTCTTATGCCATGTTTTGATATGACTCACTGATCACTAATGAAATTTTTTCTATCTTTGCAAATTGAGGCTTGATCAAGAGGATTTTGAAATGATGAACCTGGTTCATCGTGCCGGTTCATCTGAAATGCGAGGTATGTGTTCTACACTCTGCACACTTTGAAATACTAATAATTAAATCATGAGCAGAACTCTGGCCAAACTCAAAATCTTTACAAAACCTATCCAGTTGACTTTGAACCAGTTCCGTTTCAACAAGAATCCTCACCAAATTAAAATACCTTGATCTAGGGAAGCCTTAACCGTCAATTCAAAACTAAAAGTTCATTCAAGCCATCCCCTCCTTCACAAAACAATTCTCGAATTTTCGATGACCCAGGTAACATCTGCCTTAAACCTTTCTTCTGATGTCATCTCTGATGTTGCTGAAAAACTTAGAAAACAGGTTCATACTGGTTGGGTTTGTGAAGGATGTGGAACTTCCGGAGACGAGAAGAAGAGGTGGTAAAAACAAAATTGAAAAAGAAAAAGAGAGAGAGGGAGTAAGGAGTGAAGAGAGGGGAATAGGGAAAGAATCTGTAAAAATGGCTATCTGTGGTGCTGAGCTAGAAAAGGAGGGAGAAAGTAGCAAGAACACGGGGGGAAGTGAATCAGGAGAAGCTGCAAAAGGGTTAGTAAATCTAGGAAAGCACACAGATGAACCTGGTTCATCCACTGAGGAAACCCTGGCGGATCTGCTGAAAACGTCAGGTGATAATTACAATCCAAAGAAGAAAAGAACTCCTAAAGCTCAAACGTCTGGAACAACAAGAGAAAGTAAGAAAAGAAAAATTGCTCCTTCTGAGACTTCTAATATTTCTCTTCCAAGAGGAAGAACTACAAGGAGCAAGTTAAAGCAAAGTGAGGACGAGTTGAAGAGAGCTTTAGAGGATAGAAAGAAGAAAAGAGTGGGAAAAGGAAAAGAAAAGGTTGTTGAGCCTATTGAGACTGTTGAAGTGGATGAGATGGACTTGGTACATCAAAGTGAAAAAGTGGCAGAGGTAGAGGTTCAGACCCCTAAGCCCAAGAACGCCAAGATTTCCTCAAAGAAGTCTTCATCTGTTTCTAAGTCTGCTGAACCATCTACCTTGGCTAAACGAATCAGGTCTGCAGTTTTTCCAAGCCTTAATTTCCTAGCCTGCCTAGAACTTTCAGTGACCCAGATTCAGGATTTTTTGTTTGTTGCTCATGTTTTAACTATTTTTGTTTCATTTTGTGGGTTGTGGCAAAATCGTATTCTCTCTATCAATGAAATCTGATGCTTTTTGCTCTGATTCAGTATCTCTATTTCTTTGATAGCTGAATTCTTAGTTGATTATTGATGATTAATCCATGATTGCATATGAAGTTTCCCAAGTGTCCATGAGTAAGTGCTAAAAATCTGGGATTCACACAACTTTTTTTTGCAACTTTTCGATGATGCCAAAAGGGGGAAGATAGGTTGTGCTCTGAACATGTGATATTTATAACCTAATGAACCTGGTTCTTTATGATAAATGCTTAATACTCTTATATATGTCAATGTTGGACTAAGCTGAAACAGACTTGAAGCACAAAGTTTGTCATCATCAAAAAGGGGAAATTTGTTGGCCCAAGAAAGAAAATAGTTTTGAAGATTGACAAAGGAACTCAGAGATGAACCAGGTCCATCACAGGTGACATAGACGAGCAGAGTCAAAGGAACATGAGATGCACATGCAGGAGATAAATGTATTTTGGTGAAATTGAAATATCTCCTGATCGAAAAGATTGAAAAAACGAAAAAGGAGAAGGACTCCTTATTCAATAAGAACAGAATCTAAGATAAGGAAGGATTTAGGAGTTGAGTTTGACTAGAACTCTTCCACTAAGGAAGAGTGGCATTAGGATTCTAGTTAATTCCTTATCTACTAACTCCTATAAGTTGCAGATTGTTCTTATTATACATAGACGCACAAAAAGCAAAAATTTATCAAGAATTAAGAGCAATATAGCAAGGAAATTTTGCAAGCAATTAGTGTTAAATTAAAGAGTGCAATCCTGAAGCTACACGAACCAGATTGAAGAACAAGCATCATAAAGAGTTTTATGTGTCTTTCTTTATTTCTAGTTCAAAGAGTAGTAGGCGTTTTGAGTCATACCTTTCAGCTTTTTAGAAGCAAATTGTATTAGGTATTGAGTTGTGTTATTCAAGTTAGAATTAACTTGAAGCAGTCGCAACAGCAGTGGCTGGTCGTTATAAGGGTTATAGTTAATCCTTAGGTTTGTAAGAGTTTGTAAACTTTGTGATTGCCTCAGAGTTGTAGTGAAGTGTTTGGAGAAATCCTACTGGGCAGTAGGTCGTGGGTTTTTCACCTTTTGAGTCGGGTGTTTTCCACGTAAAAATCTCTCTGTTCTTTACTTTTCTGCATTTATTATTCCGCAACAGTAGGAGTTGGAACACATAGAAGAACCAGGTCCTTCCATCCAACACGAAAAATTGGACACCACACAAATCACCTCCCCCCTCTTGTGCACTGGTGGATTAGGAGGCATTCTTTGGGTTCCGCCTTAGCAAGAAGCGAGGGAGAACATAGGTACGCCTTTAGTTCCTTTAGGGCGTCGGCGCACTCGGAATTCCATTGGAGTCCGTTATCTTTTTTTAGCATGCTGAAGAATTTGTGGTATCTATCAAAGGATCGTGAGATGAACCTCGATAGGGAGGCAATACGGCTGGTTAGCTTCTGCACCTGCTTCTTGCTGGTCAAGTTTATGGTATTTCCTCTATAGCCTTGATTTGGCTGGGGTTGACCTCGATGCCTCTTTGCGATACTAAGAAGCCGAGGAAATTTCCGGAGGTTATGTCGAAGGCACATTTCTCGGGGTTCAATTTCATGTCGTACCCCCTGAGTATGTCGAAGGCTTCTCTCAAATGGTCGATGTGGTCTTCCTTTCTTTTTGACTTGACCAACATGTCGTCTATATATACTTCCATGGTTTTGTCGAGCTATTCTTTGAACATTTTGGTTATCATCCTCTGGTATGTCGCTAACTCTGTAGCAGTACGTCCCTTTGTGGGTGATGAAAGTAGTTTTTTCTAGGTATTCTTCCTCCATGAGGATCTGGTTCTAACTCGAATAGGCATCCAGGAAACATAACAGCTCATGCCCTGTTGTTGCGTCGATGAACTGGCCAATATGAGGTAGTGGGAATGCGTCTTTCGAGCATGCCTTGTTCAGATCTGTGAAGTCTACACACATCCGCCATTTCCCATTTTTCTTTTTCACCATGACCAAGTTGCGACCCATTGGGGATATTTTCACTCTCTGATAGAGTCGTTTTCAAGTAATTTTTCCACCTATTCACGGACAACATCATTTATCGCAGCATTTAATTTTCTTCTAACCTGCCGTACTGGGGGTAGAATGGGTCGACATTCAATTTATGTGTTGCTATTCCCTTCGGGATGCCCGACTCTACATGAGAAAAAGCAAACAAGTCTGCATTATTAGCTAAAAATTGATGGATTTTACCTGGTTCTTGGAGTTTGTGGCCAATATAGGCCTTTTTGTTGTGGTCGCTTTTATCGAGTTGAAGGGGGTCAAGGTCTTCCGCAGTTGAACTCGTAGCCTCCACGACTTCGGGGTCCTTGATAACATCTTTCCCTTCGTCGCCATCCGATCTCGACCTCGATAATTGCTATGCTTTTGTGCCTTTGCTCTTTAATTATTGAGTGTATATGTAGTCGTGGGAGATGCGGTAGCATTCTTGGGTCGTGCGCTGCTCGCCGCGGATGCTGAAAACTCCCCATGGGGTGGGAAACTTGACGACCTGATATAAGCTGGATGGGATAGCCCTGCGACGTGTATCCAAGGCCATTCTATGATGGCGTTATGCGCCGTATCTTGATCCATAATGTGGAACGTTGTTTCTAGAGTGATACCACCGGCCATAATGGGTAGTGTGATTTCTCCGGAAGTCTGCTCAACTACATTGTTAAAACCTGTTAGTGTGATGCAGCGTGGCACTATCCTATCTTCGAGCCTCATTTGTGTGAGAACTCAAGGGTGGATAATGCACGCGCCGCTTCCGTCATCTACCATAATTCATTTTACATCGGTATCTGAAATACGCAAAGTAATAACAAGAGCATCATAGTGAGGAAAGGTCAAATCGTGGGTATCCGGCTCGTCGAAGATGATACTTGCTTCGAGGTCGTCATATCGTTCATCGGTGATTGATCGCTTTAGCTTATGGGTGGTTATGAACTTTACGTTGTTGATTCTCGCATCATTGCCTCCACCGATGATCATTTGGATGGTACGGGCTGGGGAAGGTGGCTTCGAGGGGGCTTGATTCTGTTCACGTCCTCGAGTGAAGTTCTTCCTTCCTCGCTCGGTCATCAGTTCTCTCAAATGCCCTTGGTGGAGCATGTTCACTACCTCTTGCCTTAAGGCGATGCAGTCCTTGGTCTTGTGACCTCGTTCCTGGTGGAATTCATAGAGGGTATTCGACTTTTTGGTATTTGGGTCGGACTTCATCTTTTGTGGCCATTTCACCTTTGGGCCGAGCTTCTCTAGGGCGTAGACTATCTCTGAAGTAGAAACACAAAAATTGTGAGCGGATAGTAGTAGAGGCATACCTCTTTCACTTCGGTGAGTCCCTGTCTGCGGCCTAGACGGACCGTCTCCATGACGGGTAGGTGGTGTGACGACAGTTCTGACATATGGTTGGTGTCTTTCACGGTTGAGGCGCGGACCTGCATGGTCCCTTTGGTTATCGTTTCTGCGATCTTTTCTCGACTCCATTTGGACCGATGTCAACCACTGGGTTGGTCCGTTGAGGTCGTCTTTGTCAGCTCTTACCTCGGCAGAATAGTCATTGTGTATCTCGTCCCAAGTGGTAGGGGGAATTTCAAGAGTCGGCTTAACAATTTTCCGGTCGCCTGCGAACCGCTCTTGTTCAACCCATTTTGGAAAGCGTCTACCTCCATTCCCTCCAATACATTTGGAAGAGTCATTCTAACACGGTTGAAACGGGCGAGGAAGTCTCTCAGTCCTTCACCCGGTGAATGTTTAATGGCGAATATATCATTTACCCTTGCCTCTGCTTTCTTAGCCTCGACATGGGCATTGACGAACTTGTCGGCCATTTCCTCAAATGTTTCTAGGAATTGCGTAGGTAATTGTGAGTACCACGTCAATGCTCCTCCGGTTAGGGTTTCACCAAACTTTTTCAGCAATATGGATGATACTTGTTCTTTGGCGAGGTCGTTGCCTTTCACTGCGGTGACGTAGTGGGTGACATGATCCTTAGGGTCCGTCTTGCCATCATATATCTTCAGGTATGGTGGCCTTTTGAATGTTTTAAGTATAGCATGTGGTGCAGCCTTGTCATTATACAGTTGTTCCATGAACCGACTGGCATCCCGTTTTGGTAAAAGCTTTGGGGCGCCCGGTATCTTGTCTACGCTTTCTTGGTGTTCCTTCATTTGGTCGTGGAGCTCTTTATTCTCGTTCTCTATCTCCTCCATTTTCTTCAGAATGGCTGCAAGGGTGTTATTACCTGCATCATTAACGGTGTGAGTGATACCTGTTACAGGAGGAGGGTCGTGTTGCTCATCAGTTGCTGATGTGATGCCGACTCGTACATCTTCCCTGCTCGTCCTTTGGGCAGGTTTGTCGAGTATGTTGGTTAGTGTACTCGTTAGCCATGCTTCTAGTAGCTTTTTCTCTGTTGGTGGTGCCTCTTTCGCTATGGACATAGAAGCCCTTTTTCCATGAGTGTGACGCGGCCGTGAGGGAGGGGTGAACCACTTCGTCTAGGGGAAGCTTTTGGTGTCACATTCTCCTCGTTTGTTCCAGTAACCTCATTGATTGTGTTTAGGAGGTTAGCAGTAAGGTCTGCCACTGTCTTTAGTATTTCCTCTCCAATACCTGCCATGTTAGACTGTGCACGTAGGAAAAAGAAATCTTTGTGTTGTGTTGTTGTTGTTTTTTTAGATCTAGAAAAACTAAGACTTTGACTAGGAAATCCCCACAGACGGCAAATTGTTTGACAAAAAATGAGTTAATCCTCGGTTTAACTAATTAATTAATTATCAAGGCGGGACAATCCTAGTTAAAGCTAATAATTACAAATCTATAACGAATGATATGAATAACACTATACTCAAAATGAGATGTGGATAATAAATGTGACAAGATGTTATCCTATGTAGAGAGAGCAAGCAAATAATATTAATTGGCAATAAATGTAAATAGAGGGGAAGATTCACCCAATATTGAAGAGGGTGAAGGATTTCTTATCTGACAATGATGAATGACACGAGTGAGATAGAATATTATGCACTTTCTTGGATCTGATGGAAAAGACAATAGTATAGTTCACCAAAAGGATGAATCTTAGTGAAAAGTGATTCTTTGTATTTTGTCTGAGAGCTTATCCTTTTACAAGTGTTCTTATCACATGGAATCTTACATGCCTTTTTCCTCCTCTTTCTTTATATTTATATGGGATATTCTCTAAGAACCCTAAAAGTACAAACAAAGAGGATATTCAATGGAAATTCCCTCTGTGGATCCCAATATAAAACTAGTTGTTATTCCTAACTCTGTTGCCTGACCTCGATACAACCGGTTGTCGAGCTACTCCGCACATGAGCTTACTGATCGACCACGCCGCACTAAATGATTTCCAGGTCACTCTCTCGCCCAACTCTGCACAACTTAGTCCTCGATCTGATTTTGACCCATACAAAGGGAAATTGAACTCCCTTTTGCTTTGAAAATAGCAAGTGTCCCTCGTTGGTGGTGGAAAGAAAGTGAATGTGCATATATTGAGAAAGCACTTCCCTTGGTGTTACATGAGTTGGAAAGAAAGTAAGCATCGCGCCGTCGCCGCTGCCGCCCGGCGTCGGCTTTGGTCAAGGATTGATTTATTAATCTTTCTGGACAAAATATCTTTCAATAATTTAATTAATTAACGAAAATTCAATCTGGAATAACCCAGGAACCGCGATGTGACCCGGCCGCTTCTTTACCGGATCATTTCAAATTAATTTCCCTAAATATTTTAAATGGGAATCGCTCCCTCTTGTTCCAACAGCTATGGCGTTTCTGAAAGGTTGCAAACTTTTCAGATGCAGTGCCAGAAAATGGCTATAAATATGCCTTGATCCCAGAATCTTTCCGTACGAAAATTTTCTGAACTTCTTCTCCTTCTTCTACACTATTAAATTCCAGTGTGGTTTACAGCCTTCAAGTGGTTCGTTGTTTCACTGGCGTTTTTTGTACCGATACTCTGGTGAGTTAAATCGTTATCCTAAGAGGATAATATTCCAACACCTCGGGTACTTGAGTGGAATAATTTCCTTAAGGACATACTGTGCATTTTGTGAGCTCGATTTTATTCCAAAATGTATTTACTGATTCTGGTTTCTGATAATCTCCAATTTCTGCCTTATTTCCGTATTCTTATTTCTGAAATTTACTGTTTCATAATATTATATTATAGTATTATAGATTACTAACAGATGGTTGTTCATATAGAACAGGATGAACACATAGTCTCTTTTGCCTATAGTGCCATTACAACGGCAGGTCACCGGGAGTGAAGTAAACTTGGCTCCTGTAGCATTGTGCACTAAAAAGTTAAAACCCCTGTATTAAAAGGTACTCTTTCTCTACGCGGTGGATCCTTAGCTTTTTGTTGCTACTCGGTCAAATACTCAAATAACTTAGAATTCGTTTCACATGTTAGGACAGCTTGAAAGCTAAATGTACCAAGCAGTAAGTTGAAAATCAAGTTATAGTTAAAACATTACATATGAAAATTTGCTTCAACATGAAAAGTCCAAAGGACAATATTTCAGCATATTACATAGTGCGAATATATGTGTTTTCTATATGTGGATTTGGATAGTTTTCTCGACCTTTGGATAAGATCAAGTATACGAGTATTTAGTATTTATAGGGACAAGGCACGTAGCATCTGGCAACAAAAAGTCTTGGCCAAACCAATGTCAACTTGTAAACCTTAATACTAATCTTCCTTTTTGAAAATGCTTCAATAACTTCAAAATATACAGACATGGCCATCTTACCAACTCCATTGAAGGACTTCTTAAACCAGTCCTTGAAACTGTATTTCCTTCTGGTAAAATGGTAGCTACTGAGAAATGCCCTTCTAGCCTGCCAATATTCATAATCTCCAATATTATAGTAAACTCCATTGATGGATCTAAAGCTTTCACTCTTTAGAACATCAGAAGGGAAGATTGGACAGACTCTTGTACTATGGATTGCACTGCAACTGTTCATCCAAGCCATAGTGGAGTATTCTGTGTGTGTGTGTTAATCTGTTTGTATTTTGTAGTTTATTTATATGGGTAAAGCTTACAACATCATGTAAAAGTTTCTTGAGTAGTTGAACAAAGCTAGCTAGTAGTATTATACTAGGTTTGGTAGCTTTTGTTGCACCCATCATTTGTCCACCAATAACATGGAGTTTAGACTAATAAATACTAACCACTTACTAAGTTGAACTTAGTGTCAAAGCTCATTTTCTTAAAGCTAACAGTGTACATCATTCTATATACAATTAGGTTATTTGTTGACCATATATGAATAAGAATTTATGCTCACGCGCAAAAAGAAAAAGATTAACTAATGCGCATGCAAATTATGATTCCATTATTACGCAAGATAATATGTTATAAATGAAACTATATAGATCAACTTACTAAACAAATTAGTTTAAGTAATAAGTGTTGTAAGAAACAAAATTAATGGAGAGGCAAAACGTTCGAGTTGAGTGATTTGGTTCACAGACCATTAAGCAAAAGCTTAGCTCTTTCCATTCTTGTTATTTCCTATATATTCATGACCCAGGCTCCAGATTGGTTCGTTGTGAAATTGATAAACTACATAATAACTTAAAGAAAACGATCATTCCATTTAATGAGTCCCAAGTTTCCAAGAACTGATATCATATTCCAGTGCCAATGGTAGGACACAAATGTACCCTTAAACAAAGGCCACATTGAGAAAGAAACTGAACAGAGCCATTTCAATTATCCAGCTCACATCAAATGCAACTGATTTTAACTCTTTATTTCAAATTTCAAAGTTCAAAACGACATACAGTTACTTCCACGCCTTTTGATTGAGAAAACCATGTTTCCACAATCAACGTCAGTGATGACCACCACCACCATCGCCGCCTTCTTTTTTCTTTTGTGAAGCAGCTCTTAACTGGCGCTGCTCCTCTTTGTAAATTCGGTTCCTACGTTGATACTGCATTAAAGGAAACAACCCTGTAACTAAGAAGTATAGTGAAAAGTACCAGAATTTGTAACAAACATACTTAACTCATCATTTTCTAAGTGTTTTTGAGCTAGAAAATTTCGGCTTTTGCCACATCAAAAATAAAAATAAGGATTAAAAAGGATTAATACAATTCTTTATTACTTAAAAAAGGATAAAAAAAGGAGCCAGTAATTTACAGTTATGAGCAAGAGGAAAGCCAAGAGAGAGATATAACCATATCACTTCTTCTCGTTATTCCGGCGTGACTAGAGCAGGCTGGGCCGTAACTGAGTTCAGAGAAAACTACACTGTTTAAAACATTGACAGCCGCCAGCAGTAAATAGTTCTCAGAGTCTCTTTCTGAAAATTAACAAGTGTAGGGTACTGACACACCACTTATACTGTTTGATCAAGAACCTTACTAGCTCATGCACCTCCCAAGGTTTCAACTTCTCCTGATCTTGATTCGCTACATATATCAAAGAATCTAAGCTCTGTGCTTTGCTTTATTGTTTGATCTACCATAAAGTACAGCTTAACATAAAAGTAAAAAGGAATAGAATTACTTCCATTTAGGAAAACTTAGGGATTTCCTGAAGATTAAAAGGCTGACTTGGGGCTTATTTTTTTGTTAAATCAGAAGGAAAAATCAATCAAATTAAATAAGTTCTAATAGCATGCACGGTTAACACTGAAGAACATTATGAGAGCTGAGAAGAAGCAATGTCCTGGACATGAACAAATTAACTTTTAACATATACAGGACAGTAGAATAGTATACTAGTAGTCTGGAAATCGAAGTAGAATTAAGAGCTGTAAAGGATCCAAAGAAACTGAAAGAAGGTTGACCTACAACACACGAAGAGTGAAGCTAAACTAACATATTGGAGTTTGACATGCGCCAGTAGATTAGTAGAGGACTAGGGAGCACAGACACGATACCTAATTTAACATATTGGAGTCAGACACTAGAACTCTAGAAGTCACCAATACACCTCGGAAAATGACTGACACATTTGTTTCTTTTTATATTTTATGCTTTCAACATGCATGTGCTATTTTGAAAGGAACATAGACAGATAGCAATGCATACAATTTTCCGCCAAAATAATTTTCAAAATGCCACGATATGTAAGTTTATATATGTGGAGGGTTCGCTACTTGCATAATCTGAATCAAAATGCAAGTGCATTAGTACCAGAAACATCTTAACTAGTCCAAAGAAGAGGACTCTGCAAAACTCATGTCTCCGTATGCCAAAGACAAGAGCAGAGGAGGAAGGTACAAACAGAGAAAAAGATGTCACTTTCAGTTGAGCAGAGTCATGACCGTTGAGATTATTAAATAATTTTATCACATTTCCTTATCCAGAAAATAATTAAATAAGCCCATCACACTCTTTTCCCTTTTATTGTTCTTTTGGGGGATGGGGGATGGGGGTTTCATGTTAGATGCAAAAGTTTTTCCACATACCAATGCTTAAGGCTAGGGGATTAACAAATATTGACCTTGAGCACAGATATTATAATCTATTTGGCACCATTAAAAGAATAAGGTATCTTTCCCATCCAATTATTGCAATTGAGTCTAAGAAAGCATAGTTTCCTTGATGAAGACAATCTCTTGCAGTAGCTAAACTTGGAAAAGTGCTTCCACCACTTTATTCACTTATCAACATATTAGATACTTAAGCTTGTCTTAATACAATTAGTAGATGAGCTGCAGAGTCTGAAATATGTACTCCCAGCATGGAAAATAGAAGGAGGGTTTGCTGCTTTATCAGACATCTATAAACAGTTAAAGCTTCTTTCCTATTAATTCCACCAATTCCTAATCTTTCTCAATCAATTAAGGAGGCTTATACATCTCCGCAGGATCATAAAACACCTAGCCTCAAATGCCCAACTTATGAAAAAAATATGGGGTGTAGCTTGAGGCACTCTCAAGAGACAAAACAACAATGATTCTAAGAAGAATAGACAAAAATGCAGAGAGCGACCAGGATATGAGTTAATGAAAGAGCCATAATGAGAAAAGAGGAGACAGTAGCTGAATAAATCAAGAATAAGCTCTTTCTGGGACTCTAATAATTAGCCTGTGTCATTGTGTATAATCTTTTCTACAGATAAAGGACAGAAGGTGATGCAAACAAATGCTCTACTACAGATGTTCCAGTTTAGTCCTTGTAAATCAGCTACCCCCAATTAGACCATTTCCAACTCATACAACTAGAAGTGCCTTTGCATTCATGTCTTCTCTAACAAATCAGTCTAGAGAGCCTAAAATGATACTAATCAAACAGGGCGTCCATGTACAAATAGACCAAAAAGGGAAATCTGCAACTCTTTTACAAAGAATGAGAGACACACCAGTAGTCTAAAGAACTCTTGTCAAAGCCATTAAAGTAGATCAATCAATCAGACAACTAAACCTCAATTACAAACTAGATGGACCGACAATACAAATCCTTCATATATGCTCTATTCGTGCCACTTTCATTTCAATACTAGCGAGTAATTCGGCTTTATGCAAATCGGAGGTTATTTACATCTCGCACTTGTCTCTTTCCAAACCTAATGTAGATGTTACACCAGTCAACCATAACTTTAATCCCACCTAGTTCATATCACTTGTATGGATCCTTTACTTCCATTCTATTCTATTTTTAGCTAAATTTGTATAGGTTTGGTTCTACGAATTTGTAGATCTTTTAAGATAATTTTCCACCATGTGATTTTAGGCCTATTGCATCTCATTTTAACACCCTTGTGGTGTAATTTGGGACTAATGTATTTGAAGATCTACGGCAGAGGCAGATCGAGGATTTTTGTAATATGGGTGCACCACTAAAAAAAAGTGAAAAATAAAATTATTAAGTGGGAATCGATCCATATTCCTCTAGGTAAATAACTTAACATTCAACCAAGTGCAACATTTAGCTTTTTTGGAGTATGGGTGTCAGTAGGCAATATTTGATCAATTTTGAAAAAAATGTACATAAAATACCTAGTTTGGAGGAGAGACCGTGGGTTCACCTGCTCGAAAAACCATCATAGCATTTTTTTCTCATTTTATGTCTCTGTGTGCTACTTGAACTATCTTTAGTGTGTCGTTTTCTAACCCAGTTTTGTATGATCGCATATCCATCTTAACATCTATATTTCTATGTTACTTAGATTGTTAATTGTTGAGACTTAGAGGGTCAACATTATCTTTTGAGAAAGGACTTAGAGTTGCAACATCACTACCATATATGATATAATATTGTTTCCTTGATCTCACAAGTCACAATCATTCTATAAAAGCTAATATCTTCCTATAACATAGCAATCATGTGCACCTCCTCCACTACAACCATCCTACTTTAATTATGTGTTACGTCTTCATCTATCATGTCATTTTCATGTAAGACTGGACTCAAATATCAGAATTTTTTCATTTAGGAACCACAGTCTTGTCCAACCCCACTTTACTTTTGTTCTTATGGGAGCTATACTTATAATTTTGTTAGCATCTATTATGTTTTACTTCTACAAATCTTGCTTTTCAGAGTACTTTTCCATTGTTCTTGCCATCAATCAACACTTTCACTTGCTTTGTCATTAACAAAATGTCTGCATTATGGAACCTCATCTTGTATACGATTAGCTAACTCATTCATAACTAGAGCAAACAAGTAAGATCTCAAGATCGATCTCTAGCGTAAAACACGATTATGGAGAACTCCTTTGTAACTCCTCCTACAGTTCTCACACTTGAGACTGCTCCCTCATACATATCCTTTATGCATTCATTTATTAGATATTCCAAGCACCCCAATTAAGCTTAAAACCACATGCCATCTAATGTTGTTGGAGGAAATGACAAAATTCATACTTCGATACGATACAAAGCTGAGAATCTTTTATCAGAAATCAATTCTACAAAAAAAAAATCACCAATTCAGCTTAAACATATCAAGTTTCTAAAACCCCATCTTTCCTCATTTTGTCTATGAGTACCACTTAAACTATCTTTCTAATGTGTCGTTTCTAATGTTGACCAACTTTGTAACAGCACATCTATTTACCGGAAAAAGCGTCTTGCAAAAATGCAAGGTAAGATTGCGCACATAAGACCTAATGTGGTCCAGTGCTTCTCTGGACCCCGCATATAACGGGGGCTTAATACATCGTGCTGCCATTTTATATCTATCTTACCATATATGATGATATTTTTGGTCCCATAATCATTCTATAGAAGTATCCTTGACCTTGTCAGGTGTCCTTTATCATATAGCAATCATGTAGCATCTCCTCTTCTTTAACCATCCTATTTTCACTATATGTCCTACATCTTCATCTATCATGCCATTCTTATGTAAGACTAGGCACAAGCATCTGATTGTTTGCACTTAGGAATCACAATCTCATCTAATCCCACTATACTTTTGTTCTTCTTATGGAGGTTGAACTTTCAGTGTTGCCTGCATATATTCTTAAATTATATATAACTTCTACAAACTTAATTTCCAGACTGCTTCTCCATCGTTCTCGCTATTAATTAACTTTGTTGCTTGCTTCATCAATTAATGAAATGTCATTATGAAAATAGATGGAACCTCATCTTGTATACTATTGGCTAACTCATCCACCATGACTAGAGCAAACAAGTAAGATGTCAAGACAGATTTCTGGCAGAAACACACGGTTATGCATAACTCCTGTATCTCATCCTGCACTTTGCACAATGGTAACCGCTCCTTCATACATATCCTATACGGCATTTATTACTGTATTTGATATCTCAAGCACGTTGTCGGAGGAAATGATAAAATCCATATTTTTATGAGATTCAAACTCTATCAGATATTCAGGCACCAATTCAGCTTATAAAATTTCAAAATTCTAAAACCCTAACTATCCTAAAAACAGCACAGGAAGAACTAACCACGGTACAAGGACCCACCGACTAATTCAAATCTTCAGGACTAGGGAGATTTAAGCAAACGCGGAAGTACCTAAGAGATCGGAATCGAATAAAAAAATTAAAAAAGGGAATAAATGGAAATGTACCTCTTTAGAATGATGAAGGCACTCGAAGTAGTCTTCTCTAAGAAGGGAACAATCTTTGGGTTCCCTGCATCGAGACATACACTCACTGAAATCCATCCAGAAATCATAACATCGGCCTTTGTTCCCTGTTATTCCCCATCCTGACGCCATTAGAGCAAACGCTTGTTCCTCTTAACTTTGAAGGTTCTGCTATGGTAATTGCGAATTTGCGATCAGAATCGGATGTTCTTACTTCTTAAGGGCTAATGTTGTGAGTAGTTGATGTAAGGAGCGGGTCTACATTTGGGCCGAGACCCGGGCCCAAACTGTTGCCCATCTCAGGCATTTTCTTTTGAAAAAAATAAATTAATATAATAAGGTGTTTTCATAGACAACTTGTTTAAATGGTTGTCACATGTTATATTATATCATACTGTCACTTTAAATACGATGTTTATTTTGATTATTACTTAGATTTTATTACATCATATTATTAAATATGTTGTTACGTAACGATAAAAAGTGTCATTTTATGGAACAACCAATATGATGTGCTCGCGTTGTTACCTTTTTTTTCTTCTTATCTTACCCTTTTTTATTATTAAATAATTCTATTTTATCCTTTACCCTACCTTTTTAAATAATAATTCTACCTCGTACCTTAATATTTTTTAATATATTGTAAGTTTATTCTTCATATTGTTGGTGTATGACATCACGAGAAACGACGGCAAGCACAATCTATCCAAACCATGGGCGAAGCTACATGCCTTAAAGGGTGGTCAACTGACCACCCTTCGTCGAAAAATTACATTGCGTATATAGGTAAAATATTAGATTTTAGAGATGTATAACTATATTGAATACTCTTTGTTGGATAACTTTTTCACTTCTTTCATGTTTGAACACCCTTGAAGAAATTTATGGCTTCGCCATTGATCCAAACATTCTATCCATCAATATGTTACAATCCAATATAATACTATACGATACATTACGAATACAAATAATAAAAAATTCTTAAATACGTTAAGTCAAATTATGTTACATAAATTAAAACAAATAGCGTACTTTATTTCGTAACTTCTATTTACATTACTGACACCTCCCTTCACCAGTTTTTGCGCAAATTTTTTTATTAAATGAGATATTGCATAATATGTTATGAGATAATAAAAGAAGAAGAACAATATTGCAGAGAAAGAGAGAGAGAGAGAGAGGGGGAGTTTTTATTGAATTTTGGGATGATTTACAATGGAATATAATCCATTTATTTATAGGTAAAGAGTGACTTAGCCACTAAGTAAAATCTCTAAAATCTTTCTAGAATATAGACATTCACCTTAAATAAAACTCTTTTTATAACACTCCCCCTTGAATAGAGATTCAACAAATAATGTGCCTCGTTAAAACCTTAACTAAAATAAAACCCAACGGGAAAAAATTCTAGAAAAGGAAAAAGAGTACACATATTTAACAATACGTCTTTTGGTTGCCTCGTTAAAAACCTTGTAAGGAAAACCATGTAGGACAAAACTTTGTAAGGGAAAAAGAGTGCAACGCGCATGCTCCCCCTAATGAGAGCATCAATTCACATACTTGAGCCTTCGTATCCCAATCTTGTGCACTAGCTTCTTGAAGGTTGACGTCGGCATAGATTTGGTGAATAAATTATCCATATTAACTCCAATGAATATGTTGCACAAAATTCTCGCTATCACATTATCATGCTTATAATTATAGCAAGATACAAATGTGCACAAATTGCACTTAGGATGTAGTACTTCATGACTGAGAATTCTATATGCGTTAATCAATATCCTTCAGGGATTGTCATATAAGTTAAGTCATATAAGCCATATAAATAGACTTTAGATTTGCATCAAGTTTTCATGTCACACCAGACATATAAGATACATGAAAGTGATTGCACAAATGATTGACTTTTACTTTCAAATGTTTGAACTACATGTCCAAAACTATATGTCTTTCATATGAAATAAATTCTATTCGAATTCTGTCTCTTTCATTTGGTCAATATTTTTGTGTCCATATTCAACAGACTTAAGATCCTCATGTATACTTAGCGCTATAAAAGATGTTGTCGACGAACATTTTATGTCGGTTCCAATATTTTTTTTCATAAAGACATAACATATAGATCTCTTCATTAATATATTCAGGTACCTGAATCTCTCCTGAGATTTTATGAAATGTTATGTCATGTGATTTTCTAGATCACTTGTCTCCTTTATTATGATCATTTGCTCATCTTCTTTATCAAGAAGTTTATTTGAAACCGATTTGTCTATACGCTTTAAGTGTACCGCAGACTTTGTCCTTCTAGGACTTAATAGGAGCATTTGCAATGAGAATATAGTTACTTATTTTGGGTCAGCAAATGTGTCTGGCATGCTTTGCAATATTGCAAACGAATTATCTTTTTATGAACTTCAAGTTCATATTATCTTATTCGATGATCTAGATGTAGAAATGATAATTCATTCCACGTAACTTTTTCTCAACTATTTATCATCTCTCCCTCTCATGTTAGAAAAACTAACTTGCTTCCTCAACTTTGAGAACTCATCTTTGTGCGTTACAGTGTTAATCAAAATATACACCGCACTTTAATAATAATAATAAGATGAAATTATTTGGTTCCTGACCTTGAACCATTTCTGAGAGGAGAATGTAATATACTTTCGTATATAATGTATATCAAACTAATATAAATAATTTTTTTCTCATAAGCAATAATTTAGCTATTAAGTGGAGGCACTCACTAAATTATTTTGCTAAACCAATTGTGATGTAAACCAATTTATCAAGATGAACTATCTTGAATAGACAATCTGGAAATTATGTTCTAAATTAAATTATTGAGCAAGTTACCTCGCAAACAACATGTTGCGGGTTAATAATTGCACATGTAACCATCGTATAGATGCACCTTATGTGGTATACATGGCTGGGGAATGAGCTCATATTCACCTTTGATATTTCCAGCATTCATGGGATTCAATCCCAATTTTAGTTGGTCTATTAATTAATGAGAACAAGCAATATAAGAGAATTCGTAAAGAACTTTCTAGTTCTTTAATATTTACCTTTGTGAATTCTTTTTCATTTTTGCACATCATACTTAAATTGATATGGCTAAATTGATGATGCCAACTGGATAAATTATAAATATTGATAAAGTTCAGGTTTATACCATGACGTGTGCAATTATCAATAAACTCCATGTTTATTATGATATGGGTTTTTATATCAATAAACATCCATTTTATTGTGGTATTCTTTTATTTGTGTAGTACAAACTGGAAAATAAAGCAGGTAACTTTAACATACATATTACCCCGCTACAAGTTGTAGTAATAGAAGATATTTAATCTTTCCTTTATTTATAGTCTCAATATAACCAACTGCTTTCGCGAATACTTTAGAAACTCAATAAGTTTCTTTGAGACTTACTACAACACAATAAATTGACATGATAGTCAATTGTATTTTCCAAAATAGTAATAATTAGCTCTCAATTAATTTTGTACTACCACATATTCATCACATCTATATGGTGATAAACTTTTAAGGAGAAAGTTATACCATTATGGTCACGGTCGAAATTATATGCAATATCTATTTCTTGCATTATCGTTGTCTTTTAATAATCACATCACCAAAATATTTGGCATAATCATAGGTACGTGATCAATGACCATTCATGCCATAATAATGACATTATTTTTTTAAAATTTCATCTCAAACCTCTTTTTAGAGATGAGTGTGGTATATAAACTACCACTAGCACATTCATATTATTCCAAGAATGAATTTGTATTTATAAATCAGATGTTGCCACATTCACATCATGAATGGATCATAGTCATCTATATGTTCTTTACAAAATCTCATGTCAAATCGATGACAAATATTACTTTCATAAAGTGAAAGATTATTTTGAGAATTCTTATTATTCTCATTATCACAATGATGACGATTATAATTTCATCTATTGCCACGTCCACATCCACTGATACCTTCACAGTAATAATTTTGTCTTCTTTCAGACTTATCATATATTGCTATCACGTTCTCTTAAGGGGAATGAGAATGAAGCAAATTCAATGGGACGAGTTTCCACTTCGTTGTCCACAATCATACATGAATTTGATCATGGCAAGACATAGAAATATTACCACTTTAGTGGTTATAATTTCTTGCAAACTCTATAGGAGTTATAATCAAAGTTTATTGTCTTTGCTTGCATTTAAAATCAAATTATAAAATTTCAAGAATTTAAAAAAGAAAAATAAAGTAAAATACTTACCTTAAATCCAGAATTTAATCATAGAAAGTTAATGGAGAATTGACAATCATTATGCTCAATCCCAAAGCTTCTACTCAATTAATTAGAGTTTCGTGCTGATAACGTGTTATGAAACAATAAAAGAAGAAGAACAATATTGCAGAGAAAGAGAGAGAGGGTTTTTATTGAATTTTGGGATGATTTACAATGGAATAGAATCCCTCTATTTATAGGGAAAGAGTGACTTAGCCACCAAGTAAAATCCCTAAAATTTCTCTAGAATATAGACATTTACCTTAAATAAAACTATATTTATAACATAATAATTATTTTCTTTTTCTTTTTCCCTTTTCAACTCATATCATTTTTATTTTCTTCTAATTCCTACCAATAATATATTCTCATTTCGATACATAAAAATCATCCAAACAATCTGCGAGTGGAGTTAGATAAGGGTTTATTATCACCAAGACGTACAGTACTGTAGTCCAATACTCATAAAATAAGTTTTGAGTTTAATTATCTCTATCATTTGTCCTCTTTTCTTTTCCTGATCCTTCAATTGAAAAAATTATTTTGTTTGAACAATCTAAAAGATTTATTCAAAAAATTGATCTATTAGTGTCGCTTAACAGAATTTCAAATAATTGCTTGTTGACAAAAAAAAAAAAGCTTTGCAATTGAGTTAAGATCCAATTAGGTATTGGTGAATAAAATAATAGTACAATATTTTTTGTCAAATGGTCTTAATTCGTAATAATGTAATCTAGGGTGTGCATTCGATTTATCGATTTGATTTTGACCCTTATCGATAATTACTTATCGATTATAGATTTGTACATATGCTTATCGTTATCGTTTCAATAAGGTTTCGATTTTTTCGGTTTCGATTTATCGATTTTGGGGGCTTATCGATTCGGTTATCGATTACACCAATAAGAAAATTTGCGGGATACAACGAAAAATAGATAGTTGAACTAATTACTCGGCCAAGTATTACTTCTTTCATTAAAAAACGTAATGCCGAGGTTGGGAGTGTCCAGAATATCTAATTGCTACAACTCCCTTAAAATAGTATCTCATAAAATAAACAGTTCCGTAAGTCTTCTCACAATTTGCACAACAGAATATTTGGCCACGGGTCCAATATTCTTGATTAACATATTTTCTTTGCCTTCAAATAGTTCGAACTGTTCATCTCTTAGCTTCAGTAAGGCTGTTTTCTTAATCTTACTGTCTTTTTCTCTAAGGTATCAATACATTTTAGTGATTATTGGACTCCATTTTCTATCTCATCTATACCTGCTAAAATGGATGCTTTGAGAAGACTTGGGTGGTGCCGCTAAGGATTGGCTTTCCCAGTAAGAGTATGTTGCCTCGTAAATGTGATTGAGAATACAGATGATAACAAAATCCTCTGAGAACATGGTGTAAGAAAAATGAACTTGAGCCATTTTAAAGTAACTGAGACAAAAGAAGAATTATCTGAAGATTGGATGGTAAAGGCTGAACATTCAAGAGATGCGAGCCATGAATTAGCTTCCATGATTACAAAACTAGCTCACTATTCTCTCCTGCCAAAAGAGAGAAGCAAAAAGTGTCAAGAAAATTAAGAAAACTTATTACTACAAACTATGTAAACAAAAGAAGATAACTAATTTCTCAACCACACATCAACTTGGCATGAAGAGACAAGTTACCCTTTTTCTTACTGCACAAAATCCCGCCACCCATTGTCAGCTATTACACAAACTCCAGGTCCACAGAATCAAACGATTTTCTTACTGCACTTGCAACTATATGTATGACAATGTCCAATAGCCATTATCACCTGGATGTATGACAATGTCCAACAAGTAGAATTACACATTACACAAAAACTTTGACATATATGAAGTTCAACTTCGTAGAAGCTGCTGGAGACCATGCTGCCAGGATATTTAATCCAGCAGCTACAATATCAGGCTACAAAGGCAAATCAGCCGAGAAATTACTTGCAAGAAAAAGCCAAATCCTCAAATAAAGTACAAATCCAAGAGAATCAAAGTAAAAAGAACTAATCCACAACCACATTGAAGATTCAGGAAGTAAATATCAGGATGAGATAAGAGGATGACCAGCACAAAAATACTACACAATCTACTCGATTGATCGTATAATTTCTACCAAGCTTTAAACCTGAAAGAAATTAAAAAATATATTAAGAACTTTTTAATACATCACATTATTTTACAAGTATATTATTTAAAATGGAGAACTTACATAGCAGCTAACAAACTCTAGCAAACATCGTCGGTGGAAGCTTCTTTGTCAAGATTAGTAAAATCTAATAAGAATATATATTAACAAGTCAAGCAATTAATATATTATTTAACTATCTTAAGCAATACAATAAAATTAATTAAAATATACATACCTTCCTCGAGTGTCTCGAGAAAATCTAAATCTTCCTCAACATTTACAGGAAGCGATTCACTTCGAAGCCAATCTTGAAGGCACACTAGAATTTCAACCAATTTAGGAGTTAATGAACTCCTAAATTGGTCAAGAATACGCCCTCCGGTACTAAATGCACTTTCAGATGCCACACTTGAAATAGGAATAGCAAGCACATCTCGAGCCATCTTACCAAGAATAGGAAATCTAGGTGAGTTCACCTTCCACCAAGCCAAGATATCAAAGTCCGGTCTTTCATTTTCAGGATCTTCTGCAAGATACTTTTCCAATTCTGTTTTAGAATCTACACCTCCACTTGCAGCTTTATGTTTCCTTATTTCATCTAAGAGTGCACCTAAACCAGTTGAAGTTTCCATTGTGCTGAATGAAGAGCTTGGCAAAGAGGTAGAAATTTTACCACAAGTATCTTTTGAAACCGACTTAGAGACATACTCATTAAACAATGAACTCATATAAGTATGAACCTCTTTTTCAATAATTGTCCCTTCATCATCTCCAAACATCTTCTTAAGTACAAAACTAACAGTAGTAAACTTGTAGCGAGGATCCAAAACACAAGCAATGAAAATCATTTTTTTCATTTTTTTTGGTTTACCCCAATACTTCTCAAATTTTTTCCACATACTTAATGCCATATCACTCAAAAGTTCATATTCAGTTATTATTAATCGATTTAAGTAAAAAACAACTTGACCAATTTCAATAAAATGGGCATTCGATGTTACATAAAGTGACCCGGACACCTTCAAAGTGAGATTATAAAATATTTCAAGAAATTGTGAAATTCTCTTTTCCTCATCCCAATCAGTTCTTGTAAGATTACCTACAGGTTTTCCATCTGAAATGGCATCAAACATAAGATAACGTGACAAGCCGGTATCACGATCAGAATATTCTTTAATTGCACGCTCATATTCAATAGCCCTGCTCAACATCAAGTAGGTGGAATTCCACCTTGTAGGAACATCTAAGCACAAAGACTTCTTGACAATATTTTCACTTTCACAACATTCCTGAAACTTCCTCAACCTAGCAGGAGACTGTCTAATGTATCTGACTAGACATCTAACACGAGCAACAGAAATACCTGACTCTTTTAAACAATCTTTCACAATAAGATTTACAATATGTGCCATGCATCTCATGTGAAAGCGTTGACCACTCATGGAATTGGTTCCCCAATCATCTAATTTGTCAGACAACTTCTCCACGGTCACATCATTTGAACTAGCATTGTCAACTGTGACAGTGAAAATCTTTTGCAAACCCCACTCACGCAAATAATCAATAATACACCTTGCCATATCTTCACCTTTATGACTAGTAATTGGAGAAAAGTTAATAATTCTTTTATGCATAATCCATTCACTATCAATCCAATGGGCTGTGATGCACATATAGTTAATTTTTTGAATAGAAGTCCATGTATCAGTGGTAAGACTTACTCTTTGACTTGTTCCTTTAAGAAACTTCATTAATTTATTTTTTTCCACATTAAAAAGAGCAAAACAATCCCGTGTAACAGTAGTACGGGAAGGAATACGAAAACAAGGTTGTGCCACTTTCATAAAGTTTCTAAAGCCTTCCTTCTCAACAAAACTAAATGGAAGTTCATCAACAATCACCATACGACACAAAGCCATCCTACACTCATCTTGATCAAATTTCCATGGAATAAGACCACCTTTATTACCCCCGGGTATTAATGTTTGAAATTGTAATAGTTTTTGACCTTTTTCAACTTTATAAGGATTCTTTGGACATTTATCGATATGACAATTCATTGTGTCGTACTTTTTCCTTTGTCTCAAAATATTCTTGTCCACAAAATCTACATGCATATTTATTATTTCCTTTAGCATCAACTTTTTCTTCAAAAAAATCCCATGCCCGAGATCGTTTTTTCCTTTGTTTTGTAACTGTCGAGTGAGTAGTTGCAGCCGTAGACTCGGAACCTCTACTTTCATCAGGTACTTTATTAATATTATCATTTTCAGTTTCAGCCATGTGAAGTGAATGAAGAATGTAACTTACAGTCTTAATGAGTTGAATACTTGAATGAACCAAAGCAAGACGAAGTCAGCACTCCTAAAATTTGATGTCCAGTCAATATATTTGTATGTTATAACTAGTTTTTATATATATATAAAAAGATAGTGTTCATGCATGTCAAAGATAGACATCTACATAGGTGCGGAATGCGCATGTATGACATTATAGATCTGGCTCTAAGCTACTACTCATGGCACCTAAGGTCAATTACTTAACAACTCTTTCTCTTTTCTTCTTTATAATGGAATTATGTCAAAACAAACTAAAGTATGCCAACCGAAGATCCAAATAAACAATCTAGTATATGACAAGTAAAGAACCAATATTGTCATGAAAAGGAAATCTCAGTATATAGTACAAAACATAATTTCCCTCATCATTGAAGTTGGACAAGCAACAGTACAACCAAAGAAAAGGTTGATAAACAAATAAACGAACGACTAATATTATTTGAAGCTAAATTCATCTTTTATTCGAAGAGATTAATTGCTAAACTTTCCTATTGTGACCAAACCTTTTTCTCTAATACTAAAATTTTGTCTGCAGCAAGAAATAAACTCATGATGTGCACCTAAGCCACATCTTAGCACTGAACCAAAGTCCTTAAGTTCTCAAGGGTGAGCTACTGCATTTTTTATCTTCCTCCAAGTGAGATAAATAGTTTGAACTTGTTTCTATATATCTTTGTGTTTTTTGAAGTAGCTAATAAGAAAGGAATGATGTGCAATACAAAGTCGTCAAAACATTGGAGAACAAAATGAATCTAATATCTCAACTTGGTAAATCTGCAACAGCATTGCTGCAGATTGCAGAAGGCAGCACAGATGGAGATGGGTGACAAAAACAATAACCAAATTTCTAAAGATCGATTAGTCAAAAACAAACACAATTAGAATAATCGATTCGAACAAAACAATAACCAAATTTCTTAATATTTTTAATATTAGGCTACTAGTCTTTTAATATTTTTTACTTAATAGTTTTAGTCAAAAACAAACAAAATTAGAATAATCGATTCGAACAAAACAATAACCAAATTTCTTAATATTTTTAATATTAGGCTACTAGTCTTTTAATATTTTTTACTTAATAGTTTTAGTCAAAAACAAACAAAATTAGAATAATCGATTCGAACAAAACAATAACCAAATTTCTTAATATTTTTAATATTAGGCTACTAGTCTTTTAATATTTTTTACTTAATAGTTTTAGTCAAAAACAAACAAAATTAGAATAATCGATTCGAACAAAACAATAACCAAATTTCTAAAAATTGAAAGAACCCATTTGGAGAAAGAGAATTACCAGATATATGGGAGAAAGGAGGGATTTTGAGTAAAGAAAGTTGAATGGAAATAACTCGAGTCTGACCGGCGATGAACCTGAACTCTGACTGACCGGCGAGCGCGAGTAAGACGACTGAAGAGGAAGTGAGGAACAGCGGCCGACGGGTGTAGTATGACTGTAACTTATTGTCTTACTCCATTCTGTATAGGGAGGACTGAGAAGAGGAATTAGGAAATGAGGAAATGAAAAGTTAGGGGTTAGGCCGTTAGGGTAAAGTAGGGGTGTGGGGTAAATCGTAAAAGTAATATATAATAAGGGTATAATTGTCATTTTATTATATCTTATCCGTTTATCGATAAACCGATAACCGAACTGGACAAAATCGAAATTGAAATCGATAACTCGATAAGAAAATTTCGAAATCAAAATCGATAAACCGATAAACCGATATCAATAAACCGATAAGAAATAATCGATTCGATTTATCGATAAATCGATTCGAATGCACACCCCTAATGTAATCTAGCATAGCACTTTTATAAATTCACTGTGTTGTGGATGTACATTGAATGAGTGATTTACTTATGCATGTCGCCTTGCGCCTGTACCCTGCGTCCATAAGTAAGAGTTTTTAAAAAAAAAATACGCATAAAACTTATGCCTTGATTATAAAATAAAAGTTAAAAAATATAAAATGATAATAGTAAAAGAAATATTTTTCTCTAAGGTCCTTATAGTCTTAACTCCAATTATTTGCGTATTTATTATCTGAAGAAGTATTTTATTTATTCCAAGCGAACGTTTGAAAATAAAATTAAACAATCACTCAGCTTCGCAGTGTTATTGTTCAATTTGTATGTGACGACTCGGCCGGTCGTCTCGAGAGTTGTAGCCTCGTTTCCCCTTTTTCTACTCCTGTTGTGTTCTACAACTGTTATATGACTTACCGGGTTGGTTGGTTCGGGTCCGGAGTGATGTCAGGGTGAATTGAGACACTTAGTCTCTTAATTCGAAGCTTAAGTTGGAAAAGTCAACCGGATATTGACTTATGGGTAAACGGCCTTGGATTTGAATTTTGATGGTTTTGTTAGCTCCGTTAGGTGATTTTGGACTTTGGAGCACGTCCGAAATGTGATTTGGAGGTCCATAGTGGAATTAGACTTGAATTTGCGAGAGTTGAAATTTTGGCAAATTTGGCCGACAATGGAAATTTTGATATCGGGGTCGAATTGGATTTCAGGGAATTGGAGTAGGTTCGTGGTGTCATTTATGACTTGTGTGCAAAATTTGGGGTCAATCGGACGTGGTTTGATAGGTTTCAGCATCGTTTGTGGAATTTGGAATTTTAGAAGTTCTTTAGGCTTGAATCCGGGTGTAATCCGTGTTTTTATGTTGTTTTGGATGATTCGAGGGTTCGACTAAGTTCGTATTGAGTTATATAACTTGTTGGCATGTTTGGTTGAGGTCTCGAGGGCCTCGGGTGTGTTTCAGAGGCTTAACGGATTGAGTGGGGGACTTAGGAAATTGCTGAGTTTCTGGTGTTTTGGTGTTTCGCACCAGCGATGGGGAGACCGCAGGTTTGGACGCGCAGATGCGGAGAGGAAGGTTGCAGATGCGGGCAAGGACATGAAGGGCAGGGGACGCAGGTGCGAGAATTGATGCTCGCAGATACGAGGATGGCCCGCATATGCAAAAAGGGAAAAGTTGGTCATTTCCGTAGAAGCGGACGAAGGGTCGCAGAAGCGACTCCACAGGTGCGAGCCTAGTGGTTTTAGTGAATTCCGCAGGTGCAGATAATTTTGCGCAGGAGCGATTCTGCAGGTGCGGAAATAAGACCGCAAGTGCGAAAGGCCTATGCAGAACATATAGATACGAGACTTCGAGATTTTTCACCATTTTCACTATTTTGAACTCAGATTTTGGAGGATTTTGAAGTGACTACTGAGGTAAGCTCCTTGTGTCTATTTATCTTCGATAATTATGTTTCCCCACCGATTTTGCACCTAATTGGTAAAAGTTTGAGGTGAAATTTGGGGGTTTAGGGCTAGAAAATTAGAGAATGAATTTTGGGGATTTGGACGACCAATGGTGTCATATTTTGATAAATTTGGTATGGTTAGACTCGTGAGTGAACGGGCTTACGAGTTTTGTAACTTTGGTAGGATTTCGAGACGTGGGCTCGGGAGATGGGTTGAGCCTATTTCGGATTTTGGCGTATAATTTTGTTTTTTATGGAATTGATTCCTTTAACCTATATTAATTATATCGTACTGCTTGTATCTAGGTTCGGGGCATTTGGAGACTGACTAAAGGGAAAAGGCATTTTGGAGTAGGATTTTGCGCGGTTTGAGGTAAGTAACGGTCTTAAATTTGGTCCTCAGGGTATGAAACCCCGAATTTTTGGTATGATGTGATTATTTTGGAGTGACGCGCATACTAGGTGACGGGCATGTGGGCGTGTACCGTGGGGGATTGTGACTTGGTCCGTCGTGTGAAACTATAAAGACGAATAACTTAGTGTTAACTGCATGTTTCCCTATGTTTTATGGAAATTTGACTGCGATTCATGTTAGAAATCATGCTTAGGCCATATGATATCACTGTTGGGACACACAATGATCGTATACTTGTTGAATTAGCTATTATTGTTGTCACGACCCAAACTAGAGGATCATGACTAGCACCCGGGCCATATTTGACGAGCACCAACGTACATTTTATCTAATCTTCTTTATTATCTTTAAGGGATAATGAAATCAATAAAATGGTAGATATGGATCATGAACATACATCACATGGGATGACAAGATTGCTAAAAAACTACATAAAAGGTACGAGCTACAACACTTCCATGAAAGACTATACAACGAAAATTAGCCAACAAGGCATACCAAACTATACATGAGCCAACACCTGTCTATGAGCCTCTAAAGGAGCATAAGTAATGCAACATAGACGGAACAGGGCCCCGACATACCCATAACATCTATAACAAAATGCATACCAAGACCACGGCAAGTCCGGAGAAGGGATCTCGCCTATAACCGCTGAACAGGAAAACCTACTGTGGTGGGGGAGCTGCGTCTACCTGTCTATCACGACCTGCAGCACGACATGCAGCGTCCACAAATAAAAAGGACGTCAGTACGAATAAAGTACTGAGTATGTAAGGCAGGAAAGCATAAATAAGAACAGTAATGTAAAGAGAGA
>ML287911.1:0-10712 GCA_005239495.1 Nicotiana undulata
ACCTTTGATTCGGTAGGTTGTGGGTCTCATAACGCTTTATATATTGGGAGAAATTATCTGATACATTTGACCCAAAGTTTAGAAAATTTATTAGAGAAATTTACGATAACTTTTGCCGACCTTTATTTCGCAACTTGCTTGACTCCAAAAATTAACATGTGACCTGTGTGATATTATAATACCTCATAACACATTATTCTTAGCATATTAGACACTCTTAGTCTTATCCCATAGGTGCAAGTTAACTTAAACCTTCCGAACGTGCGGGGTGCTACCCGAGTCATTTCTTTAACCACAAACCTTTGTTTAAGGGATTCCTTTGACCTAAAGCTTTAGTTTTGTTTCCTTGATATTACTAAACATTTTTAGTCTTATTCTCCCAATGTGCTATATGCAATCATATATACCTTATATAACCACGCCACGTTACGTATTTTACGTAAGAGAAGAGAGAAAAATAACACGTGGGGTTTCACAGGTTCCTAGCCAGCCCCGCCCACCCAGACTACCCTCACTCTATGCGATCGCAGGAGTGAGAGATGCGATTGCGGAAGGCATCTGGGCATAAGTCTGCGATCACGGAGGAAATTATGCTATCGCAGAGAACAACAGTTAGGTCCCTCAGGATAAGCTTATGTGATCGCAGATTCAAGGGTGCGATCGCGGAGAAGAAAACACCAGACACCATATCTGACTTCAAACCACTGGATTTTTCACCCTTTTAGCACCATGTTAGCTACCCGAAACTCACCCGAGCCCTCGGGTCTCAAAACCAAAAACACACACGACTCACAAAACATCATACGAACTTGTTCAAGCTTTTAAATCACCAAAATATCATCAAAAACAAGGAAACAAACCTTAAAACTCATAGAATTTTCTTAAAACTTCATAAGCTTAATTTTTCCAATTTCGATCCGAATCACGTCATTTCAAGTCAGTTTTACACCAAATTTCACAAATAAGTCACATAACATATAATAAACCTGTTCCGGGCTCCGGAACCACAATACGGGCCTGGTAACACGGTTTTCACATAACTATTCATTTTAAAAAGTCTTTATTATTTTTAGAAAATAATTTTCTTTAAAAATTCATTTCTCGGACTTGGGACCTCGGAATTTGATTCCGGGCATACACCCAAGTCCGATATTTTCCTACGGACCCTCCGGGATCGTCAAATCACGGGTCCGGGTCCATTTACCAAAAATGTTAACCAAAGTCAACTTATTCAATTCAAAAATTCCATTTTTATCACATTTTCACATAGAAGCTTCCCGGCTACCTGTCCGGGCTGCGCACGCATATCGAGGTGAGATTAACGGAGGCTTTCAGAGCCTCGAAACACAGATATAGCTAGAATTACTTAGTATAACCTTTTGGGTCATCACATATGCAGACCACGCAATGAAGGTTCAGAGAGAACTATGTAAGCGAGGTTTTGGGTTTTATTTCACATCTTGGACTTTGGGGGCTCAGTTTGAGGCGACGTTTCGGGAGGTTTTAAAGGAAATCATCTGGGTAAGTAATTCTAACTTGGTGTTGGCTAATAATCATGAATATATCATTTAATTCATCATTCGATTAGTGATTTTGGATGAAACGTTAGGAAAATTGATGGAGCTTCATAAAATGAACTTTTTGGGATCTAGAAGCCAATTCGAGGTCGGATTTGAGTGAAACTAGCATAGTTAGTCTTATAATCGAATGGGTTACAAATTTTGTGACTTTTTTTGGATTTTTAAAGGTGGGCCTAGGGCCCGGCTTTTGAGTTGACGTTTTTGATTTTGACCTAAAGCTTAGCATATTCTTATAGAATTGATTCCTTCAGATCGTGTTGATTGTATCAAATTGTTTATGGCTAGATTCGAGGCATATGAAGGCCGAGTCAAGAGGCAAGGTCGTAGTGAAGTAGGATTTTGGCTTGATTAAGGTAAGTAACGCTTCCAAAATTGGTTATGAGGGTTCGAAACCCTGAGCTATGTGTTATGTGATTAGTATTGAGGTGACGCACATGCCAAGTGACGAGCGTGCGGGCATGCACTGTGAGAATTGTAGCCTGGTTCATTCCATGGCATCACTTAGTGATTCTTTCATCTCATTAGTTTCATTGATATTCTGTACTCGGTCTTATTCATGCATATCATATCATATCTCCATCTCAGTTATTATTATTATTTGGCACATCATATCATTCTTCGGGCTGGTTTCATGGCATTGTGAGCTCGTGTGTGTGAGACTTGAGAGTGATGATTGAGTGAGGCCGAGAGTCTAATTATGAGTGATAGTTATGTGATCGGGCTGCACGCCGCAGCAGTTATGTTGATGATTGTGATAACGCTTGGGCTGTAGGAGCCCCTTAGAAGTCTGTAACAAACCCCCACTGAGCGCAAATGATATTTTGAGGGATGGATCTTCCCTGGACATGGATCTTGTCTGAAGTATTTATACCTGGAGATGGATCTTCTCCATAGAGCTAGAATGCCTTTCCTAGGTACTGAGCGACTGTTGTCAGTGATGTGTATATATATTCCGGGATGGATCTTCCTGGGTCGGATGTGCATATACAATACTCAATGGTTGAGCACTCGAGAGTGGAGGTACATGGTACTTTTCATGTATTCTATGCATTGGCACTTAAAGATACGCCGAGCTTATTACTTTACGTTGTTCAAACTTGCATTTACTTTAATTCTTGAGTTGAATACTTGAACGGAAAACATGCCTACTTTACTGCATAGTATAATTTTGCTTATCTATTGAGGTTTGGTCCGTCACTACCTATCAGTCCATAGTTTGGACTTGTTACTGTTTAACCCAAAAAATAACTTTCAAGGTCAAAGCAATAGTTTTGTATGACGGGCCACAAGCAACCGATTCAATCCAAAAGATATAATTTTTTTTAATACAACGTGATAGAGAAGTGGAAAATAAATTTAATGACAGATAATATAATAAAAATGAAGCAGAGGAGAAATAATTCTTATTGAATAATCGTTGACAGGATGTTGAGCCGAACAGAGCTTAAAGGGCCAAATTGTGGCTAACTTGGAAGCAAGATGACATGAATTACAATGTATAGAATTGTAGAGAAGAAAGCTGGATCCCTGATTGCGATAAAACTATGTCTATTTATAGGGATAAATTTAAGTAACCATTCTCCTTGAATAAGGGGTCCATTATGAGCATTTACTCAACCCATCCATTACGTTTGGAAGACTAGTAACAGCTGTGTAAATGCTGGAATTCGTAACTGATGAATCAATCCCGTGGCTGATGAGTCAATCTCGTGGCTGATGAGTCAATCCCGTAGTTGTTGAGTCAATCCCGTGGCTGATGAGTCAATCTCGTGGCTGTTGAGTCAATCTCGTGCCTGTTGAGTCAATCTTGCAATTAATTGCCTTGTTCTGGCCGTTACAATCATTTATTGCATTTATGGCACGTTACATAACTGATTTGTAACTGATGAAGTAATGATGATAAATCCCATATAATTCGGGATTAATTTGTTCCTTCCTCATTTGTTAGTTATGAGATATTCTCCCGCACCTGTTTTGAGCTATTTATGACGACAATTCCGTGGCTAATAGGCACGGTACAAGTATGTTCGGTCCCGAGGGTGTTTCGCATATCATCTTCATATGTCATTCTTCACTTTTCTCCAAGCTTTGCTGACACGTGCTGCCATTTAATAGACCCACATGGCGAGTATATTTTTCGCTAATACAGATAGTCCGCCCACTTTCCGGTTATTGACTGTGATATGACCGGGAAGTGGAAGATTTGATCCTTTTCTCCCTTGCCTCTGCCTCATTAAAAATCTTGCCGGAAAAACCCAATAGGGGCAAAAACCAGACGAAGGAAAAAAGAGTGCAGAACTTAGAGATTCATATGACAACTCCAACGCTTATGCTCGTTTCGTCAATAATCAGTTGGTTTACCCCTGTGTTGTTTCGGGGTTTGAAGACAAATGTTTGCCTTATGTTTGGCAAGTTCGACATATAAATTTCGGCTTTGTTTTCTGCCTACTTTAATGTTTGGGTTTTTGTTTCACCCTATAAGTCTTTTACATGCTTTATTTTCGAGGTTTTAGTTTTACCTCTGAGGTTTGCATATAAAATTACTCGTACCTTTTCATAGTAGGTACGATGTTGCATATAGAATGCGAGCCTTTTTGTAGTAGGCATTGTTTATGAAAGTGGACCCTTTTTGGTCGACACTTAATGAAGAAGACGTCTCAACTTCATAATGGTGTAATAATGCAATAGAGTGATAGGCATGTTTAAGAATGTTTTTGTGAGAAGTTTTTATTTGAACTTTCACAATATTTTATATGTGTTATTATTATCATCTAAGACTCATGTTGCAACTGTTTTGTTTTAACAGATTTGATAATCACTTGTATTTCGCAACTGTTTTTCAGAGGTAACAGTTTTTTCGAGTTAATACAAGGAGATAACTGTTTTTCATTAGCAACAGTTTTATAACAAGTACGAGAGAAATATATCGTGATTCGTAATTGTTTTAGTTGATAACAATTTTGAGAATAAATACAAGGGTTAGGATCTTTCATCCGTAACTGTTTTATTTGAATAATAGTTTTCTACTTGAGTACAAAGATTTCGTAACTGTTTTTTGATTATAACAGTTTTTTTTGACTAAGTACAATGATGATGATCTTATATCCCTAACTGTTTTCTGTTGCAACAGTTTTGAAAGATGTACATTTTTTCGTCGTAGCTGATATTTTGCCTTTTAACCTGAACATAGTTCAAAGGTTTTTTAGAGTAGGCTTTGTAAGTCTTGTGCTGGAGTCTTCAGTTCCTTTAGTTTTGCTCGTATCACTTGACTTGTTGGGTAAATGGTTCTTTTAGGCTCGAGCTTTTGACTTCTGGCAGTCATTTTGCTTCATCTTGGCCTTCCATACTATATAGTCCCCCAAGTGTTTGAGCTTTGAAGAATGAGATCTCGGGCACTTGATTGTTCCTTCTTTGTGGTCCTTTCCCTGAAAAAGAAAATATTCCGGACTCGAAGGTATATAATATTTGGAGGATGACTGCGTAACCCTTTTTATTTCATCAGAAGGGTTGGGACCTAGACCGGGAATTTAGTTACTTCCTCGTGTCTTTTGGGTCTAATATCATCATTTGGTACTTAGGGAATTTATCCGAGTACTAACTTTTCATGGCACTTTGTGAATTTATTTGAGTGCTCTTACAGACTTGAAAAATATATATTGATGCATCGTTACATGTGCGATGTCTTATTATTGCACCCTCGGGTGTCTAACTTTTAAATAAAAGAGGCTCTTTTATATATTTAAACTCTATGAAAAGGACGTCTCCTTTTCATTCAGGAGTAAAAGAGGATCGATTGATCTTAGTAGACTTTTAGTCTGTGGAAGTATTAATCCTGGTAGGATTTCATGGAGTATTGATCTTGCTAAGACATTGAGTCTGGGGGAATACTGCTCCCAAGTAAATATATATCTTAGTAGATTTGTCTTGAAGAGACATTAAATCTGATTGGATTTTGAATCCAAATTGGAGTATATGAACATACTTCCAAGTAGAGAAGGACACATGTCCAAAATAATATTTGAGATGTTCGGGATAATCGATCCGAGTCATAATATAATTAGCCATTAAGAAAGGCTTTTAACTTGAATGGTCGTTGATGGACCAAATATAAACCATGTGTTTTCTCAAAGTGAACTTTATTCTGATGGCATATTTGCATACATTTATGTTGACTTGAACATATAAGCCTTGTTTATAATCGTGGGATTCTTGACTCGACATGGAGTTCTTGATCCTTTTTGTGTAAGAGTAGTATATGCATTTTTGAAGATCTCATTCAACACTGTTTGAAGTGTTTTATGCTTGATATGAGCAATACAACTGACTGAGTTGAGATTGCGGTAAATAATGTTGGAATACTCTTAGAAATTTATCTCCCAAAGCAATCGATTGTCTAAATCACTTCTTAAAATGTCAAGTCAGATTGACTAATCTTCAATATAAGTGATCTCTCTAGTGTTTAAGTTTTGAGGTATGAGAAATCAAACACTAGAGTCATAGTTTGACAGTCCCCAGTTTAATAATCTAGGATAGGATAGCCAGTTCCGTTGTTGATGGACTTTCAAATGGTCCAGTTACAAAATAGAGACGGTACCGAAGTTCTTTCTTTATTTTTTACTCTGGCCAGGAACTACGGAGGTTCCAAGATATGTCGAGGACCATGCGATATCTTGCCTTATTACCGGAGTAATTTTCACGGCTTTCTTTGTAGATTTCTCGCATCATATATTTTGTTTGTTTGGCACATGTGGCATTTTAGCTTTTGGAGCCTTGAATATTCTCAAATATGATTCTCCTTCAATAAGGCAGTACCGGATGAGACACACTCAGAGTTGTCGAGTGCGTGCTTGTCTGTGGGTAAAGTCCCATTCTGCAAGTGACCAATGAAGTTATTATGCCAAAATTAAATTAGTCAGGCTTACCTCATTTTCATTCTAACTGATGATAAATCATGGATCGCTAGATAAGGGATGACTTGATCCTGATATTGTTTGATCCGGAAATGATATTTCTCAATAAGAGTTCGGAGTTGCTTCTGGAGTCAGTGATATTAGCAGTAGATCCGAGACTAGCACATCCGACTTGATTTTCTTGTGCTGCATAGTTTTCTTCGATTTGATCAATCGTCAAATCAATACTTTTGCTCTGAGTCCCCAGCTAATTCAAGCCTGTACCATATGCTTTATACTCATCTTTGTTGTTAGTAATAAACTAACTTTTGTGAAATATAAATACCTTTTCTGATAGGGATTAAGCATTGTCCCTAACCAATGACTTTTAATACTTGTGGACTTAATTGTGTAAAAGGTCCAGATCCCGAGAATTATTTCAGAAATAACATGTACTTTTATTTCAGCTTCAGGTAATATGCTCAAGCAAAGATTAGTCTCTGAAATCTGCTAGACTTGTGATTTTATTGTCGTATGTGGCTGATAAATAATATCATATTCCATAAGTTTGACTACTCATTTAGCTAATCTTGCCGACAATTCTCGTTTATGCAAAATATTGAATAATGAAAATATAATGGCTACGAGAATTGAATGATATTGACAATAAAGCCTTAAACTTAGGGCAATAGCAATTAGTGCCAACTTCTCAAAATATAGATATGCAATTTCTATGTGTAAGAGCATTCTATAATAGATAAGAGATTGTGTACCTTTCTCTCCTTGAATTAAGATTGCATTTACCTAGACATCCGAGACAATGTGGCATACTAGCAACCATCTTTCTCGTCGGAATTTTGAAAGTGATGATGGGTTGATGTTAGAAACTAGTCCGAATGATTCAACTTTTCAGACTAAATCGACCTTTCGAGGTTCCATAACTTTATCTTTTATTATTTGGCTCTGGTTTCTTCTTTTGCTTGACCGGATTATACCGTGGGTCAATATTGAGCATATAAACCATTATCTCCGGTGGTATAACTGTTATGGTTACAATGGTGGCAAGCAAAGCAATTTGCATTAGCACGTAAAAGTTTAATCAACTTACCTTTAAACTCGATGTCTAGTTTCGACCAGCATAAACCTTCCTATTTGGGAAGCCAATGATAGTTTCTGGTTCTTCAACATTTGATCTCGTGGCTTTTGATTTTTTCGATTCAATGATTGTATCCGAAATTATTTGTATAATTGTCCATAGCTATTAATGAACCTTCTTCCTCATAGTCTTTAACTATCCATCCCGCTCCTATCTTTTCTTTTCCAGTTGTCAGGTGCGGTATCGTTGTAAACAATCTCGTGGGTGTTTTACCCCTGCTTTTCCTAACCTTCATTCTTCTCCTGTGGAAATTTTTAATTTTGCAAGGTGATTCATTACCTATTCAAGAAGGTTCGGATCTTTTTCAACCCGTGAAGAAAATACCGCATCTCTTTGCTCGGACCTATTTTTGACTTTCATTTGAACATCCGTGCCTTTCTCCATTTAAAGCTCGGTGCTGCATATCATTCTCGTGGGATAGTTGAGAATTCCCGGAGGTGTTCTATCCGCTCGTCTTGTTCCTTGATCTGTTTCTGTCAAGTTAGAACTAAATTGTGCAAATTAAAATTACCTGATGTACCTGAACTTCATGTCTCGGTACTATTTGGCGTAGATTCTTTAATAAGTTTCGGTACTAATAGTTGTGGTACCAATATGCCGATGTACATTCTCTATTTTTCTCTGCTTGTTGCTTATATATCAGCATCATGGCTATTATTGCCTTTTCCTTTCTCATGGTAAAGTATAGGTGGCTAACGGGCCGGGTTAACCCATCACCGGATCGGCCCAGATCGGTTCAAACCGGGACCGGACCGGCCCGGTTCATAGGGGGCCGGGTGGGGATGGGTTAAGGGGTTAGGGGGGTTGAACAGTGCTTGAACCGGGTTAACCGGCCCGGACTAGAACGGTTCAACGGCACAATACGTGTACAAAAAATTAATTTTTTTTTGAAATACTTGTAACCCGGCCCCTTAAACCCCTACCCGTACGGGTTACTTTTTACCCGGATAAACACGAACCCGTTAAACCCGTTAACAATTAACCGTAACCGGCCCGATCCCATAACCCGTACGGTTAAAAAAAATTCTACCCGGCCCGGCCCACCCGTTAGCCACCTCTATGGTAAAGCCATCTCAAGCTTGGTTATCCTCAACTGTGTTGATTGGCAAATTTCGGCCATGATGAAGGTTTAAACTGAAAGCAAACAAATATCAACAAAAAATGTTAGTATCTTTGATTGAATAGCAAATTTGCTTGATTCCCGGCAACAGAACCAATCTGTTTAACCCAAAAAATAACTTTCAAGGTCAAAGCAATAATTTTGTATGACGGGCCACAAGCAACCGATTCAATCCGAAAGATATAATTTTTGTTAATGCAACGTGATAGAGAAGTGGAAAATAAATTTAATGACAGATAATATAATAAAAATGAAGCAGAGGAGAAATAATTCTTATTGAACAATCCTTGACAGGATGTTGAGCCGAACAGAGCTTAAAGGACCAAATTGTGGCTAACTTGGAAGCAAGATGACATGAATTACAATGTATAGAATTGTAGAGAAGAAAGCTGGATCCCTGATTGCGATAAAACTATGTCTATTTATAGGGATAAATTTAAGTAACCATTCTCCTTGAATAAAGGGTCCATTATGAGCATTTACTCAACCCATCCATTACTTTTGGAAGACTTGTAACAGTTGTGTAAATGCTGGAATTCGTAACGGATGAGTTAATTCCATAACTGATGAGTCAATCCCGTGGCTGATGAGTCAATCTCGTGGCTGATGAGTCAATCCCGTGGCTGTTGAGTCAATCCCGTGGCTGATGAGTCAATCCCGTGGCTGTTGAGTCAATCTCGTGCCTGTTGAGTCAATCTTGCAATTAATTGCCTTGTTCTGGCCGTTACAATCATTTATTGCATTTATTGCACGTTACATAATTGATTTGTAACTGATGAAGTAATGATGATAAATCCCATATAATCCGGGATTAATTTATTCCTTCCTCATTTGTAGTTATGAGATATTCTCCCGCACCTGTTTTGAGCTATTTATGATGAAAATTCCGTGGCTAATAGGCACGGTACAAGTATGTTCGGTCCCGAGGGTGTTTCGCATATCATCTTCATATGTCATTCTTCACTTTTCTCCAAGCTTTGCTGACACGTGCTGCCATTTAATAGACCCACATGGCGAGTATACTTTTCGCCAATACAGTTACCTACTGAGTTGGTGTACCCACGTTACCCCCTGCACCTTGTGTGCAAATCCAGGTATCTCAGGGCACGATAGCAGCTGTAGACTATTCCAGTCGTGGACTTCCATCGGAGATAGCGAGGTAGCTGCCTGACGATTGCAGTCCTGCCTTTCTCCTTCCTTATCTCCCTATTAGTGCATTTTGGTTATTCTCAAACTATGTTAGTCTTGCTATATTTAAGAACAATGGTAGTATTTTCTCATGACTTAGTGACATTGTTGCTCCCAAACGCACACGCAAGTATACATAGTTGACAAGTAATATAGGATTGTAAGTCCAGATATCGTACCCACATGGACTTGTGATTAACTATCAACTAAATTAAACCAAACAATTAATCTATTCAAGTGAATCATAACGTATGAATATTTAACTAAAATAAATCTAGAGTAACAAATTAAGAGATTAAAGAAAACAAGTTGGAAACTTTTTAGAGATGAATTCAATGAGAGACAATATTCTAGAGCTATGGGTTAGTTAACAATCCCATTGAGTCTTCCATTTAAATTGTCTAATTAATTTATCTGATTTATTGGTTGAGAGGGTTAATATTACTTGTAGCCTTCTCCCAAAGTACTAATTGTCTATTCAAGTTAACCTAACGCCTATATTCCTATGGAATCAGGATTAACAAGAACACATTAATAATTCCTATGTAGTAACCAAGCAAGGCGATTAGGTATATTCTAATCCTAACCGCAAACCCCTCCCCCCCTCCTCACAGAGTTAAGATCTATCTCTACTCAATCTTATATGCGATCTAGAATTTCCTCTCCCGAGTTCAATCCTAGATTCGTAAATAGTATTCAATTGGTGATCAAGCAATCAAATAATTAAGCGCAAGATTGAATAAATAAACCAATATGATAAAATAATAAGAACAATTCAA
>ML287911.1:10719-30684 GCA_005239495.1 Nicotiana undulata
GTGTCTCCCCCCCCCCCCCCCATGAATTCTCCTTCAAAATATGTTAGGTTCCCTCCAAATTTGGTTTAGGACCCCTCTTATACGAGTTGGGGTCATATAGGGCCGAAATAACCTTGTCCCAGACGAATAAGGAAAAATCATGTACTCAGCGTCCACCCCAGCGCCTCGCGTCGGCCCTGGCGCAAAAGGCAGGATAGTTTTTGAACGTTGCTTGCTGCTCTTTCGTTTGAATTCAACAATTGCCTTTGGTTTTCTCCATTGGGTTGGGGGGTGGGGGGTGGGGGGGGGGGGACAAATACCAAATGGTGTCCCCCTTTTGTTTTTTTCTTTCAATTTCTTTTTTTTTTCTTTCGCGTTTTTATCAAATTTTGCTCCAAATCTCTTCATCTTCACACAACTTTATTCTTACACAGTTAAAATATAATATTAAGCACATCATAATATAATTAATACTCAAAAGATGATTAAATAGTGCTACAATATGAGGCAATAATGGTTAAATATATGTATATTTTGCCGAACATCAACACCCCACTTTTAGATTATTGCTCGTCGTCGAGCAAGCATTAAAATCACTCACAATAAATCAAACCTAGAAACACCACCTTGGTTGATACTAAAAATTAGGCCCTATAGCAGTTCAAACCATCAAATATACACTTCCTTAAGCAAGATATACAAGTTACAAACAAATAACAAACCTCAAACCTCCTAACCTTAGAGAGGGACTCTAACTAACCAAATTTAATCTCGCTCGCCTATTCTTTCAAAGAAGCTAATAACATCACCTATCTCTCATGAAACAAGTTCCCTCACAAGAATAAATAGTCCATACACTCAAATCAAAGAATGAATATAATTTAAGGACTTAACATCAAAGAACAACTCTCACACTCACAAAGAATTCACATGTATGCACAAAGAACCATAGGTTTGCCCATTATGTACATCTTTACTAATTAAGTATGCTCGAATAGAATCAAATAAGACTTTTATGGGTTGTAATGTAGGCTAAGGGATGGGTAGGAGAATTATATAATAGTGACTTACACTTCCTTAAGCACTTTTCACTTTTTGACTTCATCACCCATTATTTTCATCTCTTAATTTTATTTTTCATTCCTCTCTTCATCTATTATTTCTCAAATATATCCCTCATATCAAGAATGTATCATTCTTTTTTCAAAGCAAAATTTTATTTCATTTTCTCTTCTTTTTTTCATGTCAAATTCTTTTTAAGAGAGTTTTTCATCTTTTTTCAGCTATTGTTGGTCACCATTATTCACTTAATCATCCCTTTCTTTAAATTTATCAATTAATAACACAGTCTAAGCAACAGTGCTCAAGGAAGCAGGGTGTAAAAACTAGGGATTCAACAAACAAATCAAGGCAAATATACGGCTTCCAAATAAAAGGCTACAAGCTCAACGGGCTAACTAGTGGTACAATATTTGGAAAGGCTAAAATTCACAAGACATATCAAAGAAAGCCTATTATCATCTTCTAAACTGAGTAACACTTTTATTTCGGTTCAATAACATGCAGGGCAAGTTCTAGACTAAGTTGCAAAACAAGAAATATATGTAAGAAATCCTCACTACACATGGCACAAGTATCAATCAAGATGGATCAATTTTATTGTAAGACAAACATGATCATAGCGAACGATAAAATAAATATAAGGTATATACAGATTCACAACCCTGAGCATAAGTGTCAAAAAGTCTGCTATTTTATTCATTACTCAAGCACTTAGAGGAAAGTACTTGTTACGCCCCGCAATTTTACGANTATACGAGTTGGGGTCATATAGGGCCGAAATAACCTTGTCCCAGACGAATAAGGAAAAATCATGTACTCAGCGTCCACCCCAGCGCCTCGCGTCGGCCCTGGCGCAAAAGGCAGGATAGTTTTTGAACGTTGCTTGCTGCTCTTTCGTTTGAATTCAACAATTGCCTTTGGTTTTCTCCATTGGGTTGGGGGGTGGGGGGTGGGGGGGGGGGGACAAATACCAAATGGTGTCCCCCTTTTGTTTTTTTCTTTCAATTTCTTTTTTTTTTCTTTCGCGTTTTTATCAAATTTTGCTCCAAATCTCTTCATCTTCACACAACTTTATTCTTACACAGTTAAAATATAATATTAAGCACATCATAATATAATTAATACTCAAAAGATGATTAAATAGTGCTACAATATGAGGCAATAATGGTTAAATATATGTATATTTTGCCGAACATCAACACCCCACTTTTAGATTATTGCTCGTCGTCGAGCAAGCATTAAAATCACTCACAATAAATCAAACCTAGAAACACCACCTTGGTTGATACTAAAAATTAGGCCCTATAGCAGTTCAAACCATCAAATATACACTTCCTTAAGCAAGATATACAAGTTACAAACAAATAACAAACCTCAAACCTCCTAACCTTAGAGAGGGACTCTAACTAACCAAATTTAATCTCGCTCGCCTATTCTTTCAAAGAAGCTAATAACATCACCTATCTCTCATGAAACAAGTTCCCTCACAAGAATAAATAGTCCATACACTCAAATCAAAGAATGAATATAATTTAAGGACTTAACATCAAAGAACAACTCTCACACTCACAAAGAATTCACATGTATGCACAAAGAACCATAGGTTTGCCCATTATGTACATCTTTACTAATTAAGTATGCTCGAATAGAATCAAATAAGACTTTTATGGGTTGTAATGTAGGCTAAGGGATGGGTAGGAGAATTATATAATAGTGACTTACACTTCCTTAAGCACTTTTCACTTTTTGACTTCATCACCCATTATTTTCATCTCTTAATTTTATTTTTCATTCCTCTCTTCATCTATTATTTCTCAAATATATCCCTCATATCAAGAATGTATCATTCTTTTTTCAAAGCAAAATTTTATTTCATTTTCTCTTCTTTTTTTCATGTCAAATTCTTTTTAAGAGAGTTTTTCATCTTTTTTCAGCTATTGTTGGTCACCATTATTCACTTAATCATCCCTTTCTTTAAATTTATCAATTAATAACACAGTCTAAGCAACAGTGCTCAAGGAAGCAGGGTGTAAAAACTAGGGATTCAACAAACAAATCAAGGCAAATATACGGCTTCCAAATAAAAGGCTACAAGCTCAACGGGCTAACTAGTGGTACAATATTTGGAAAGGCTAAAATTCACAAGACATATCAAAGAAAGCCTATTATCATCTTCTAAACTGAGTAACACTTTTATTTCGGTTCAATAACATGCAGGGCAAGTTCTAGACTAAGTTGCAAAACAAGAAATATATGTAAGAAATCCTCACTACACATGGCACAAGTATCAATCAAGATGGATCAATTTTATTGTAAGACAAACATGATCATAGCGAACGATAAAATAAATATAAGGTATATACAGATTCACAACCCTGAGCATAAGTGTCAAAAAGTCTGCTATTTTATTCATTACTCAAGCACTTAGAGGAAAGTACTTGTTACGCCCCGCAATTTTACGATGATGTTACGCTTTGCAGTATTACATTACAATGATGTTACGCTTTGTGGTATTACATTACGACGATGTTACTGTATTGGTAAAAAATATAGCCTCATACGTGTACATATTTTGGATGACTCATCCAGCCAGGTGGACCAATCAAAATATCACACGCAGACACGAGATAAAAAGGTACGGTCGATACAAGGAATTAGCCACGGAAATATCATCAAAGAAGAAAAGGCATGGTCACAACGAATTCGGACGCAATAATGGGCCGATTCGAAGATCATCAATCAATGTCCTGTACGTTATGCAACTCCTAAAATAACAGTTACTATTCATCTTTATAACGCCTCATAAATGTAATAATTAAGTATTAAATAGGCTTCATGACAGAAATACAAACGTTGTACTAGGAGAACATCCCTATAAAAGGGATGAAAATGTAACAAACAAATCATCTGATTTTGGGAAATAAAAGCTACTTTTATTCTTTCGCTCTCAATTATCTCTGTTTACTCTTTATTTGGTTGATTCGATTATCAGTAACCCGAGTTTTTCTTAAATTAAGCTTTAGTCAAAAGAATTCATTTTTGGTTAAACAAATTGGTTCTGTTACCGGGAATTCTGATAATTATCGTTTTCATTACAAATCGATATCCTTAAAATCATGTCGAATTTCAAGAACAACAACGTCAGCAATAATGACGATAACAACCAGCAAAGGAGTGAAACCCCAGCTTCAACTCCTCTTCGAGGAACTCCACGAACTTCGAGAGAACCATCTCCTAAAAGAGCTAGCAATCGTAACAATAATGAACAAACGGTGGAATCAGATCAAATAAGGCAAATGATTGCAGAGTACGTGGGAGAAGCTTTGCGAGAATTTGCAAGAGGATTGCCACAAGTACCTCTAACGCCACCGGCACCGCCACTAAATAATGCAATTCTAGTAGAATATTTACAAGTAGACTTAACAAATTCAACCAGGAATGAAACTCTCAATACATCTCCTGAAACACGACCAGGTACGACTAGTAATTAAGAATTACAAAATTTATTATTAACTATGCAGAAGCAGATAAAAGAACAAAACGAACGCATCGAGCAAATCCCTGGTGTTCCACCTATTATCAAAGGAATTGATGCTGATAGATACTCTCAACAACCTTGGAAGCCAAGTGCAGCCCCACTACTTATACCTAAGAAGTTTAGAATGCCTGATGTCCCCAAATATGATGGCACGATTGACCCACGTTATCACGTGACTGCTTTCACTACTGGAGTAAAAGGCAACTATTTGACAAAAGAGGAAATTGAATCAGTCCTTGTCAAAAAATTTGGAGAAACATTCACGAAAGGAGCCTTAACCTGGTATGCTCTTCTCCCTGAAAACTCTATAAATTCTTTTGCTGAACTTGCTTATTCATTTATAAAAGCACATTCGGGTGCACAAAAAGTTGAAAAACGAATGGAAAATATATTCAAAATAAAACAAGGAGACATAGAAATGCTCCGTGAGTTTGTAGACAGGTTTCAAAGGGAAAGAATGCAATTACCAAGGGTGCCTGACAATTGAGCAGCTATGGCATTCACAAGCAACTTGAACGAGAAAAGTTCAGAAGCCACGAGACGACTTAAAGAAAGTCTAAGAGAATTCCCAGTCACAACATGGAATGACGTATACAACAGGTACAGTACTAAATTAAGAATTGAAGAGGATATAATCACACAATCAAAAGATGAAGAATATCACAAAACAAGGCAGCTAGAATCAGAGAAAAAGTCAGGTAAAAACAGGTATGATCCTTACTTAGGACCCTTGAGACGTGACCTACGTCCTAGGTTCGAAAATACAAAACCTTCAGGAAGAGATATGAACTCATCCTCATTAAGATCCAGGAGAGATCGATATGAACAATTCGAGAATGTTACCCGAATTGGACACCATAACTTTAATATAAGCAGCACTAAGCTTGTCTCAATACTATGAAGTATGGGAGACAAGGTTAAATGGCCTAAAGAAATGCGTTCCAACTCTAACAGGAGGAACCTCGATCAATGGTGTGAATTCCATAATGATCACGGCCATAGAACGGCAGATTGTAGATATTTACATGGTGAAATAGAACATTTATTAAAGCAGGGTTATTTAACGGACTTGTTTAGTGATAAAGGTAAGCAAGCATATATGAAGAACATGCAGGAACCACCAAATCCACCTTCCCCAAAACAAACTGTTAATGTAATACACGGAGGAGAAGAAGTAAACGGGATAATCTGCCAGTTAACTTCAAAAGTCACGAACACTCACGGAAAGCGGGTTCGAAAAGAAATGAGCGAAGAGCAAATATATTTTGACAACGCAGACTTTGGTGGATTGACACTTCCACACAATGACGCATTGGTAATATCCTTACTAATTCATGACACTAACGTTAAAAGGGTGTTGATTGATCCAGGCAGTTCAGTCAATATTATTTTGATGAAAGTTATAGAAGAAATGCTAGTCGAAAACACATTGATTCCAAAGGTTCGAGCCATATCTGGGTTTGACAATTCAACAGTGATAACTAAAGGTGATATTGAACTCAACTCTTACGCGGAAGGAGTCATCAAAAATGCAAAATTCCAAGTCATTGATACAGAAATGGCTTACAACGTCATCCTGGGAAGACCATGGATTCATGATATGAAAGCAGTTCCATCTACTTTACATCAAGTAATAAAATTCCCTTCCAAATGGGGAATAAGGCAGATCAGGGGCGACCAACAAACCTCAAGAAATATTAACTCGATATCTCGTAACAGTAAAAGAAACGCGGAAAAACAACGAATTTTCAAATAGAGGCTTATCAACCAACATGTATGGCACAATTTTCTGATCAACTACGTACCAAAGAAATAGATATTTTAATAGGTACAGAAGAATATAATGACAAAACAAATCCTGTAAACATCAAGAATGAGCCAGAACATACGGACATAGACTCCAGGCCAGATTTCATTTCTGAATCAGAAGAAGAAGAATGTATCAAAACAACTGCTGAAGAACTCAAGGTTGTTCCCATCTCAGAACAAATGGTCGAAAGAAAACTTTACATTGGCGTGAAATTGTTAGAAAGACTAACTCCAGAACAAAAAGGTACGTTTATCAATTATTTTAAAACTAATGAAGATTGTTTTGCGTGGTCCCATTCGGATATGATAGGTATCCCACCAGAAGTGATGACTCACAAGTTAAATGAAGATCCATCATTCATACCTATTAAACAAAAGAAACGAAAGCAAGGATCTTTCAAGAATCAAGTGATCGATGAAGAAATTCAAAAACTTTTAAATATAGGGTCGATACGAGAGGTAAAGTAACCTGACTGGCTAGCTAACACCATAGTGGTACCCAAAACGAAAGGCAAATGGCAGGTAAGTGTTGATTATACTGATTTAAATAAAGCATGTCCTAAAGATTCATTTCCCTTGCCACATATAGATCAAATGATCGATGCAACTGCGGGTCATGAATTATCAAGCTTTTTAGATGCATATTCTGGTTATAACCAAATCAAAATGGACCCCTTGGATGAAGAAAAAACTTCTTTCATTACTAACCGGGGGACTTATTTCTATAATGTTATGCCCTTTGGATTGAAGAATGCAGGTGCCACTTATCAAAGATTAGTGACAAAAATGTTCCAAGAGCATTTGGGTAAAACAATGGAAGTTTACATCAATGATATGCTTGTAAAATCCATACAAGCAGTAGATCATCTACAACATCTATCTATCACTTTCGATATTTTACGCAGGTACACCATGAAACTCAACCCAGAAAAATGTGCCTTCGGAGTACAATCTGGTAAGTTTTTGGGATTCATCGTGTCTAACAGAGGAATAGAGGTAAATCCAGCACAAATAAAAGCTATAGATGAAATACCTGAAATCTTAAAAAATAAAAAAGAAGTCCAAAGATTGACAGGAAGAATAGCAGCTCTAGGGAGATTTATTTCCAAATCCTCCGAAAAAAGCTTTAAATTCTTTATAGTTCTTAAAAAACAAAATCGGTTCGAATGGACTAAAGAATGTCAACAGGCTTTAAAAGACTTGAAGGCCTACTTGTCAAAACCACCATTGCTATCAAAACCAAAAGAAGGAGAGAGATTATACGTAAGTGCAGTACTCGTAAGAGAAGAAAAAGGTAAACAATCTGCCATTTATTATGTAAGAAAAACTTTATTAGACGTAGAGACTAGGTATCCACATCTAGAAAAACTAGCTTTAGCATTAATAATGGCATCAAGAAAATTGCGTCCTTACTTTCAATGTCATCAAATTACTGTGGTAACTTCATATCCTTTAAGGAATATTTTACATAAACAAGAATTGTCAGGAAGATTAGCCAAATGGGCCATAGAATTAAGTGAGCATGATATAACATATCAACCAAGAACTGCAATTAAATCACAAATATTGGCCGACTTTATAGCTGACTTTAGCAGTAATATTACTCCCGAAGTAGAGAAGGAATTGCAGCTTTTTAATGGTGTAAACCCAGGTTAGTGGACCCTATTTACAGATGGCTCATCTAATATAAAAGGAGCAGGATTAGGTATTGTCCTAATATCACCCACGGGTGAAAAGATAAGACAAGCAATCAAATGTTGTCTAATAACTAACAATGAAGCAGAATATGAGGCTGTTATTGCAGGTTTAGAATTTGCACGAGAGTTGTTAATCGAACAAATCAAAATCAACAGTGATTCCCAACTGGTGGTAAATCAAATACAGGGAACTTACATCGCTCGAGAAACTCGAATGCAACAGTACTTAGAGAAGGCACAAAAACTTGTAAGACAATTCAAAATGTGGGAAATAACATAGATACCTAGAGAAGAAAATGCTGAAGCAGATGCATTAGCCAACCTTGATGCAGTTACGGACGTAACCAATAAAGACAACGTTATCATCATACACCTCTTCCATTCGGCATTCGATCACGGCAAAAATGAGGTATCTTTCAATAATCTAACTTGGGATTGGAGAAACGAAATTCTTAATTTTTTGCAGAACGGTGTAGTACCTGAAGACAAAAAGGCAGCTCAAGCGGTTCGCCGCAAAGCAGCGAGATATTGTTTAGTTCGCATCACTTTATATCGCAAAATGTTTGGAGAGCCCCTAGATAAGTGCCTCGGACCCAATCAGACGGAGTACGTGATAAAAGAAATTTATGAGGGCCACTGTGGAAATCATGCAGGTGCTAGATCTTTGGTAAAAACCTTAATCAGAGCAGGATATTACTGGCCGAAAATGGAAGAAGACGCGGAAAATTTCATATCAAAATGTGATAAATGTCAGCGGTTCGCTAATAAAACGCATCAGCCAGCCGAACTGTTACATTCTATTATGTCACCATGGCCCTTCATGAAATGGGGAATGGACATAGTAGGACCTCTTCCCCCAGCTAAAGGTCAGGTACGGTTCCTACTTGTACTTACTGATTATTTCACAAAATGGGTAGAAGCAGAAGCATTCAAACAGGTGCGGGAAAAGGAGGTTAAGAGTTTCTTATGGAGAAATATAATATGCCGGTTTGGAATTCCAAAAGAGATCGTGTGTGATAATGGCCCACAATTTATAGGCTCTCAAATCACAGAATTCTTCGATAGTTGGAAAATCAAACGGATTACATCAACACCATATCATCCCGTAGCTAATGGACAAGCAGAATCCACGAACAAAATCATCATAAATAATATTAAAAAAACGGTTAGACAAAGCCAAAGGCAATTGGCCCGACGAATTACCAACGGTACTATGGGCATACAGAACTACATCAAAAACAGCTACGGGAGAAAGTCCTTTCGCACTTGTTTATGGCTTTGAAGCATTAATACCTGTGGAAATTGGCGAACAAGTCTTAGAGTAACGACGGCTAAGGAACAAACGAATGATGTCGAACTCCAAACCAATCTAGACTTACTCGAATCACGAAGATATGTGGCATTAATACGGATGGCAGCTCAAAAACAAATCATAGAACGATACTACAACTGCAAAACTAACCTCAGGTATTTCAAAATTGGGGACTTTGTACTTAAAAAGGTCGTCCAATCAACAAAGGAAGCAAGAACTGGTAAACTAAATCCTAATTGGGAAGGTCCCTATAAGATCCGAGGAATAGCAAGAAAAGGCGCGTACGAGTTAGAAGCCATGGACGACAGGATTTTACCAACAAGTTGGAACGCCATTCACCTGAAGAAATACTACTTCTGAGCAAAAGAAGTACCCACGGTCAGGTATCACATGTTAAAATTTTATCTTCAAATATCTAAAATTTTACTAACTTTTTTTGATGATAGGAAAAATGCTAACCCATCACCAGATGATGACATTAAACCTGCAAAGACGCGCGGAAAAACATAATTCCCGGTCTAGGGTTACACTTTCTGATGGATAATTTAAAGGGTTAAGCAGTCATCATCTAAAAAGAGATATACCTTCGAGTCCGGAATGTTTTCTTTTTTCAGGGAAAGGACCACAAGGAAGGAATAATCAAGTGCTTAAGATCTCATTCTTCTATGCTCAAGCACTTGGGGGAATATATAATAGGGAAGGCCAAAAAGAAGAAAAGACTACCAAAAGTCAGAATGCTTGAGCCTAAAAAACCATTCACCCAACAAGTCAAGTGACACGAGCAAAAGAACTGAAAACTCCGGCACAAGAATTGCGAAAGCCTACTTTGAAAACCCTCGAACCATGTTTGGGTTAGAAGGCAAAATGATAGCTACGAAGAAGAAATGTACATCCCTTATACAAAAAACTGTTATATCTAAAAACACTTAGGGACAGAAGATCATCATCATTGTACTTAGCCAAAACTGTTATAATCAAAACAATTACGAAATCTTAATACCCAAGTAGAAAACTGTTATTCAAATAAAAATAGTTACGGATGAAAGATCAAAACCCTTGTATATATTCTCAAAACTGTTATCAAATAAAACAGTTACGGATTACAATACATTTCTCTCGTACTTACAACTGTTGCAAATAAAACAGTCACGGAAAAAACCCAGTACTTACGAAAACTGTTACTAATGAAAAACAGTTACTTCCTTGTATTAACTCGAAAAAATTGTTATCTACTAAAAGCTGTTACGAAACACAAGTGATTATTAAATCTGTTAAAACAAAACAGTTGCAACACGAGTTTTAGATGACAAACATAACACATGAAAAATGTTGTGAAAGTTCAAGTAAAAACCTTTCACAAAACATTCTTAAACATGTGAAAAATACCTATCACTCTATTGCATTATCAATGAAGTTGAGACGTCTTCTTCATTAAAATATTAAAAGGGCCCTAATTCATAAACAAAGCCTCCTATAAACAGAGGCTAAAAAGCTTAAACTATACCCATCATAAAAGGGTTCAAAGTAAAACACGCATCTTTATGCAAAGAAAGCTAAGAGGTGCGAACAAAGACCTCGCAAAAGCAAAAGCAATAGAATTGAGTAAAAGAGTTAAGGCTCAAAATTCATAAAAGTCTCAAAAGAGAGCAGTCATTGATATAAAAGCAGCTAAAGTACTTAGCCGCATAATATGTACATTCTTTTAAATGCCCCTAAGTTATCAGTTGGGGACTTTAGAAATTTCAAACTTACTCCTGATGGAGCTGGGAGCAATTACACCAATCCAAAAAAAAAAAACAGAGAAATGACTAGAGTTTTCATTCTTGAGGAGAAGGAGGAGAGCTGTTTTCTTCTTCCGGAGAGTTGTCTGCTGCTTCATCAACTGGAGAAAGGTTAAGACTTTGCTGAGTCTTATCTATGGCTTCTTTAGATTTTGCAATCTCAGCATCAAGATCGAAGCCTGCTTGACTCATCTCCATCAGCGTGTCATGACGAGCATTCATATATGGCCAACTCACTTCAACAACTGTTGACTCTTCAAGCTCATTATAATCTCTCGACCACACCTGAAGTTCAGTCTTCAGGCTGTCATTTTCAGCTTCAGCAGCTTCGAGGGCGACCTTCAAAGGTGCGATTGACTCCTCCAGATTCTGGGCCTTCGCCAAAGCTTCACGAAGGTCTTCTTGGACTTGAGAAAGATTACCCACAAGTTCTCCAGAGTATTCTTCCTTTTTCCCCAGCAAGTCCTTCAAATACCGGACCTCTTTCGTGACTTTTGATAGTTGCTTGGCAAAAGAAGATTCAAGAACATCTTTATCCTTATTAGCTTGGCTGGAAGAAGCCTTCTCCACCGCTAATTCTCCTTTGACAACTTTCAGCTGCTCCTTTAAGGTATCTCTCTCCTCTTCCAAAGTTTCTATCTCTATTTGAAGACTTTCATACTGTGCTTTAAAATCATCCAGCCCACGCAGGATTTGCAACTCTTTTTCATAATTAGAGATTCTTTTCATAAGCTCCAAACCAATAAGGTGCGTCTGCAAAAATAGTAAAAAAATTTAAAATGTTAAACTGTTAATTGAAACAACATATGTGCAAAAGATTAAGTATATACCTTCAAGGAATTATGCACCACCTCATTAGCCCAAGTGAGAGATGCATGCCTGTCAAGTTTAGCTCTTTCCTCAGGGCCAATTAAGGCTTGAGCCACATTTTCAGCTCACCGGTGCTAATCTTCTTAAAGAGGTTGCCACCAGCTGGAACCTCAATCAAGACCCTTCTCATCCCCCTGCTGGAAGACCCTTCTTCTATAATAGAAGGCATGGAAGCAGGGACTGAAGGGCCAGCAAAAGAGACAGAAGGGCCGGGAGCCAAAAGAGTCGCGGGCACTTCAATAGAGACAGAAGAAGGGGAAACTGAAGAGGTAATATGAATTGAAGAAGAAACAACATCAGCAACTTGGGGAGCAGAGATAGCAGCAAAATGCGGGTAGATGGTAGCTAAAGGAATATCATCAGGGACCATTTCAAACCCTTCCTGAAATAAACGCTCAGCGGGATCTCAAGATGGAGATTGAGATTGATCTCGAGAAGAAGAAGGCCCGATGGCCAACACGGAGGAAAGAGGTGCGGGAGTAGACTCGTCGTCCAAAATTACCCGCCTTCTTCTCACCCGGTGCACTAAAGCACCCTCTTTTTCACCCTCATCTTCCCCTCCGGAGCGGGAATCCAGGGCTTTCCTTTTCGAAGCACTCGTCAGAATACTCTGAGCATGGGACAAAGACATCCTTGGAAGTGAGAAAGATGCCCCACGGGTAGAAAACCCTATCAGAAAAAGGGAAAGAGTTAATAAAACAAAACTCAAGCAAAGAAAAGAGTGAGAGCAACTCTACTTACCATGGGTATTAACAATCCACTTGTACTTTGCCGAAAAGTACCTCCAAGATCTTTCCTCGGCAGGAGCAGCAGTCAACATTATTTCTACCCAACCACAGATGTCGGAGACATTCTCGACAACACTCATAGTTGCTGTAAATAAGAGGAAAACAGATACGGTGTTATAAACACCAAGTAAATTTTATTACAAATAAAACAGGTGTGAATCAAAGTACTTACGTGCACAATTCCACTTCTCAGGGAAGGGAAGATTATTCTCACCCACTAAAATAGCAGTGGGAACAGCCACGTACCTAAGGTACCAACCTCTGTCTTTATCATCGCCAGGGGTTACTAGAACTCTCTTGCTCCGGGCAACTAAAGTAAAAAAACCCTGGCAGAATAAAGCAGAAGAATATAAATGCAGCAGATGATGAAGTATAAAAGGAACGGAAACCTTTGAAGCCAGAACTCTCAAACAGGCAACAACACGCCATACTAGGGGACCAACTTGTCCTAAGAAAATATTAAAAAAGCGACAAAACTCTATGATCACAGGATCAACAGGAGGCTGAAATCCTAATGTGAAAGGATAAGTGAAGACGTAAGAAAAACCCATTTTAAAGGATGTAATCCTTTGAGTACTACTTGACACAAGGACAGGAACATTAGACTCCCAAAAACACTCCCTACAAACAACGGGAATGTGACCTACAGTAATGATAGTAGCGTATTTCTCAATATTATCCATAGAATGAGCTTGTTCGGTAATAGGAGAATTTACTTCTGGAAAGGTTATCTCCGAAGGGATGATTTCATCAACTCTAGGTTCATGAAATTCATCCCTACTCCTAGAAATATAATGAGAAGATCTACCTCTCGGAGAAAACAACGACCTAGCAGGGGAAGGAGAAGAAGAACCTCTAACAGAGTTACGTCCTAGGCTCCTTAATCGGCCACCTCATCGACTCCTCGTCGGAGCAGAAGAATAAGCCAGAGCCTCAACATCAAAAACCTTTTCAGCTTGTCCTGAGAAAGACATATTTATAAAGTCTAGAAAGAAATGCTTTCACAAAGAGAAGATTGAGGTGTAGAAGTTTTTCGTGGTAAGAAAGAAAGGAAGAAGACTATTTATACTTAATGGAAACCGTCAAAGCTTGGAAAGGTAATGATGGAAGGTCATAATCAAAAGTGTCACTTCAGGACTGATGCAGCCACAAAAAGCCCTAAAAGGCACCAGGTCGTTTCAGAACCAATCAGAAACGAACACGTGGAAGAAGCATTAAATGGAAGTACTGTGCGATGCATGCGTCCATAAAAGAATACAAGGTTTCGAGGTAAAGCGGCAGCAAAATATTCCCGCCATAAATAAACATCCACTTACCAAGTATTATACGCTCAATATATGGCAAGTGGGGGGACTATCTGTATTGGTAAAAAATATAGCCTCATACGTGTACAGATTTTGGATGACTCAGCCAGCCAGGTGGACCAATCAAATATCACACGCAGACACGGGATAAAAAGGTACGGTCGATACAAGGAATTATCCACGGAAAGATCATCAAAGAAGAAAAGGCACGGTCACAACGAATCCGAACGCAATAATGGGCCGATCCGAAGATCAACAATCAATGTCCTGTACGTTATGCAACTCCTAAAATAACAGTTACTATTCATCTTTATAACGCCTCATAAATGTAATAATTAAGCATTAAATAGGCTTCATGACAGAAATACAAACATTGTACTAGGAGAACATCCCTATAAAAGGGATGAAAATGTAACAAACAGATCATCTGATTTTGGGAAATAAAAGCTACTTTTATTCTTTCGCTCTCAATTATCGCTATTTACTCTTTATTTGGTTGATTCGATTATCAGTAACCCGAGTTTTTCTTAAATTAAGCTTTAGTCAAAAGAATTCATTTTTTGGTTAAATAGTTATGCCCTGCAGTTGTCGTAAGGTAATTGAGATCAGTCCAAGGAAAAGATTATTTGGAGATTGTAAGGATTATGCTATTTCAAACAAGTAATGAGTAAATTCGTGAAGGTGAGAGGGGAAGAAAGTCAAAGAAAATGAATTTTCGTCCATCCGATATTTATGGACTAGTACCATATAAGATACCATATGACCATGATAATATGATGTATAAAGTATATTAAAAATAAGTAAAATTTTAAGTAGTTTGTGGCAAACTTTTTAAATTATGCGGGTGATTGGTTAATTATCGGATAATGGAACATTACCCAGTTAACTAATAAGTGAATAAAAATATATAAATTATACCCCAAAACGTGGCAAAAAGCCACAAACTAAAGAGAATGACTCTTTAGTCTTGTTTAATAGGTGGCAATCATCCAAAGAAGGGACATTACATATTTTATAATCATCATACAAGTTTTATCATAAAACTTAGGAACTCCTTACAATTAGAAGACACTGGAGTTTGGAATTCAAAAAGAAAATGTTAGCTTCTTGGTCTTGAAATCGTTAGCTCCTGTTTAGCCAACTCAAGCTTCCAACAAAGCTAATTTTCCATTTCTTATGAACAAACACCAACACGTTAAGGATTATAAACCAAAAAGACATGTCCATTCTTTCTAATACTTCACAGAACAAAGCTTCATTTTTTTCTTTCAAAATATTTCACAGAAGCAAAAGCTTCATCTCGTTCAAATAATTCAAGGAACAGAGCGTAATTCCATCAAAATTTTGCGATTACAAAAGGGTACGGTTCAATCTTCGCCGGGAATATTATACAGAGTTTTCCCTATTCCAGATATGTTAAGGCTAAGATCTTCCGTCATTTTAGCATGATCTCGTAATTACACGAGTTTGATAACGAGGCATAAAGAAAAATGCATATCCCGGAAATTACGTATAGTTTGTTAGTCTCGCATGTTACGTATATTTTCCTATTTTTATAAGTTACAATATTCTCTTTATCGGAACTTCATATTCATTTGACTATTTCCTCCTTCCAGTCAAGAGAGCACAAAGTCTATATATATATAGTACTACAGTATTTTCATTACCAACGAGCTATAATCGATGGGCAGGCCCCTATTGGAAAACCTCTGATAAGATGGTAAGTTATATACCGAGCCTACTATGGCCGAGCGCCTATGAGCAAGCCCAGTTGGTCGAGATACAGAGTTTAGTATGGCCGAGTGCCAATGAGCGAGCCTACTATGGCAGAGCGCGCACACACACACACAGATTATTTTACTTACTATATTGAGAGAGTTGAGTCAGTATTAGCAAGTAAGCATATCTTCAGATTATCTTTGGCTTCCAGTTACTTGCAGTTATTATATTATTAGTTCAGTTTCAACTTTCAGTATATTTCTTTACATACTCAGTACATTATTTCGCACTGACGTCCCCTTTCTAGGGGCGCAGCATTTCATGCTTGCAGGTTCAGACTGACAGGTGGGTAGACCTCCTCATTAAGTATTGCCGAGTTCAGCTTGATCGGTAAGCTCCATGCCTTTCGGAGTTACCGGGTCTAGAGTTTTATGTACATCTTATTTATATATGCACTAGTTCTTGGGCACGCGCATTGCGTGTCTATCCCATATGTACTAGTTCTTAAATCATGATTGTATTTATAAGAAAAAGATTGCGCTCTTAGAAATCATTTCTAATAGCAATATAAATATTTAAGTTGAGAAAATAAAAGGAGAAGATAGAATGTCAGCTCAAAAAAATTATTTGTATTTTTAAGAACTGTAAATTTTAGCTCAAAATAATTATTATACGTTGAAGTTAAAGAGCTTAACTTTGTAAAGTGAAGAATTTAGATACATGGACCTTACTAAATTATTTGATAATTCCCAAGTCAAATTTAATGTTACAAAATTAACTTTTGTTATTAATATTGAAGGTATAATTAAAATAACTCTTAAGGGCATAAAAATTCAATAATAGTATAGGGTTATTTTGGTCTTTCATATTCAACTTTTGATCTTCATGCTTATAATATAGTATGATATATATGGTATGAGTAGGTAGGGGAGGTGTTCCGATCACGGTATATCCACCAGTAGATGCTTGTAGATATATCTTGTCAGTTAGTGCAATATGTTAGGCTTGTAGGCCTTGCATGTATATTTGGTTGGTTTGGCAGCTGTAATAATTATGACGGCCTTGTCGGCCTTGTTTTATATTGACATTTAGTCAGCATTCGCTGTTGTCTTGCAATATGGCCCATGGACAACGTTTGACATCACATGTTAAGAGTCCCTTAGTTGCAAGTTGGTACGCAAGGATAGGTGAGGCACTAGGTGCCGGTCTCGTCCCCCAGGTTGGGGGCGTGACAATATTACTCAAGTTCAGGCCTAAATATGCTAGTATCAAACAAGGCACAAAGATTTTTTTTTCTTCTCCCACTTTTGTACTCCTAAAATAAAGGAAAAAAAAATCTAATGCTAAAAAAATAAACAAAAAATCACCTGGTTCAAGTTACATGCCTTGGAAAAGAACCGATGCAAAAAGAAAAACCAAGTGGGAATATTATCTAACTAAAACTAACTAGATCAAAAATAAATATTTTTGATTTTTCTTAATCTTAATCCCTCAAAAAAGCTATCCACAAAATCCATCATTAGGAAAAGTCTCAAATTTATGTTTTTTTATCTCCTTTTTATTTTTAACAAAAACTACCACACTAAAAAAGAGTACTACAATTAAGCTAAGATAGCACAATAAATCACCTAGATAATCTCCTCACCCCACACTTAAAATTATGCAATGTCCTCAATGCACACTACGAATAACACGAGGGTAAAAGAGACTCCCAGGTAGGCCAAATGTCGAAGAATTAGCAGCTCACGGGACCTCATACTTCCCTCAGGTATGATTATTTTGTGCGGGCACCTCACACTTAGTTTCAACCAACTGCTGGTTTTTTTTACATGCTTATGGCCCCATGCTCGTACTCCTACAAAACACAAAAATAATACTACAAAAAAAAATTACACAATAAAATTTAAATTTAAATAATAAACAAAACCAAAAGTTGAAGAAAACAGAATAGGGTTTCCTCCTGACAAGCACTTAATTTTACGTCGCAGCACGACGCTAGCACTTTCACCACTTTTCCTTCCACTTTGAGGATATGAATTGTGCCCCCAATTTTGCATCAATTTTTCTATCACTTTCGTGGGGCGGTGGTGTAAAAATAAACGAACCAAGCAATAGGTATCACATCTTGCACTTCTTGGCCCTTAAGTGAGGAATGTCGTTTTGTCTCCCTGGCAATGATAAATTTCAGAATATAAACACTTTGTTTCTCATCCATTAACTCCTCCATATGCTCGAATGGATCAATTCTCATGTCACCAACCAAACACAATATTGAAAAATGGTTAGAATGAGGTCCACTCTGCCCCAACTCAAAAAATGCATTATTTTTTACATCCATAACTTTGTACTTTTCGTCAACCTTGGCATCATCCACAAGAATATGGTCTAATAATTGGTATTCTCGTTTTAGCTCCTCAATTTGACCTAGAAATTCTTTTTCAGCTTCACGCAACTCATCACTAAATTGTTGGGCATTACAGCATCAACCTTTCCTCTCAATTGAGCCTCCAAGTGGCGAATAGAACTGCCAAATTGGTCGATCTCTTGTCCCAATTCAACTCTTCCTTCAATAAAGTGTTGTATCTCATTTGTAATTTTCTCACGAAAACCTCCATATTCCTCTAACAATTTCATGTGCATATCAAGAATGCGAACATCATGTTCCACATCATCTCATCCGTCAAACTTACAAGAATTATTAGAATCAACATAAGAAGGGATTAGAGTAGGATAACAACACATAGGACAATTATTCCAATTTCCATCACAAATAGCACATGATTGAGATGGTGCACACAACTCAGTATTGAGAATATTCTAACAATATTGCCACAAGTGGGTTCCTTTACAATATGGACAATAATAACAAAAATAAAAATACTTACTATCCCACCACTTTCCATTCAAAGCTGCCATGTAAAAACAATTATAATACTAACTACACTAAACTAAAATTCATAACTTAAATAGATAATGTAAAAATCTAATATAGTTAAAATACCTAATCTCTAAGTCCCCGGCAACGGCGCTAAAAACTTGTTTCTCCCAAAGGCACACGCAAGTATACGTGGTCGACAAGTAATATAAGATTGTAAGTCCAGATATCGTACCCACACGAACTTGTGATTAACTATCAACTAAATTAAACCAAAAAATTAATCTATTCAAGCGAATCCTAACGTATGAATATTTAACTAAATTAATCTAGAGTAACAAATTAAGAGATTAAAGAAAAAAAGTTGGCAAAATTTTAGAGATGAATTCAATGAGAGACAATATTCTAGAGCTATGGGTTATCTAACAACCCCGTTGAGTTTTCCACTTAAATCGTCTAATTAATTTATCTGATTTATTGGTTGACAGGGTTAATATTACTCGTAGCCTTCTCCCGAAGTACTAATCGTCTATTAAAGCTAACCTAACACATATATTCCTATGGAATTAGGATTAACAAGAAGACATTAATAATTCTTGTATAGTAACCAAGCAAGACGATTAGGTATATTCCAATCCTAACCGCAAATCCCCCCCACCCCCCGCCCCCCAGAGTTAAGATCTATCTCTACTCAATCTTATATGCAATCTAGAATTTTCTCTCCCTAGTTCAATCCTAGATTCGTAAATAGTATTCAATTGGTGATCAATCAATCAAATAATTAAGCACAAGATTGAATAAATCAACCAATATGATAATATAATAAGAACAATTTAAACTTGAAACTACAATGTTCATGTAGCACCCAAAACTCTACAACTAATAAACTATGACATTAAAGATAAAGAAGGGACGAAAAAGTATTTAGAAGCCTCCTCCAAGCGTGGTGTGTGTTCCCCATGCGAATTCTCCTTCAAAATATGTTAGATCCCCTCCAAATCAGGTTCAAGACCCCTTTTATACGAGTTGGGGGTCATATAGAGCCGAAATAACCTTGTCTTGGACGAATAAGGAAAAATCTCGTACCAAGCGTCCACACCAGCGCCTCGCGCCGACACTGAAGGCAGAATGGTTTTGAACGTTCCTTGCTGCTCTTTCGTTTGAATTCAACAATTGCCTTTGGTTATCTCCACTGGGGGGGGGGGGGGGGACCCCAAAGGGGGCCCCCTTT
>ML287911.1:30819-48705 GCA_005239495.1 Nicotiana undulata
GGGGGGGGGGGGGGGGGGAGAGACCAAAAGGTGTCCCCCTTTGTTTTTTTTAAAAGTTTTTTCTTCTGTGTTTTATCCAATTTTGCTTCAAATCTCTTCATCTTCACACCGCTTAATTCCTACACAATTAAAATACAGTATAAAGCACAACATAATATAATTAATACTCAAAAGAGGATTAAAAAGTTCTATAATGTGAGGCAATAATGGTTAAATATATGTATTTTTGGCCGAACATTAGACACCCGATGTCTGAGTTTTATTTTCCGCATTTTGGTTTTGAGTTTATCTCTTTTACCCAAATATTTCAGTTGAAAAGAGGCTATTATCTAAACTTTAATGAAATATCGAATTGCTTGGGTGTGTGCCGGCTTGCCTAGTTCCACGATGGGTGCCATAATGACCTGGTTGGTTTTGGGTCGGGACACGGTCGTTGCAATTGCCTTTGTATGTTATCAGTGATGGTGTTTTCGAGACGAAAGTTTGGCAAATAAAATTTCGTCACAAAAGATCTTTGATGACGAAAAATTAATCATATGTGACAAAATAATTCATCACGGATAATTAAATTTGTTGTAATGTGCGATGATCAATTGTTCACCTTACCTAATAAAACTGGATATTTCAGATCAATCTATACATCCAAATCCAAGTGGTAGTGCACTGTTTTTTAACATTTCAACCGAACTTTTATGATGGGCAACACAAGTTGCGTGTTGGACTTTTGAACACTTTTGTGTGAGGGGACTTGGAACACAAATTGATTTTAAGTGTGATACATGGATTATGTACGAACCAACTTAAGCCTATTGTCCCAAAGATCACTCCCCGCCTTCGGCTAAGTCCTCTCCCTATATATATGTATGTGAGATACTCTAACTAACATATGAAGTGAGATACTAAATAAGTGAATCTAAAAAATGGAAGGAGAGAGTTCAAAGACATACGAGAATTTTGATGTTGAGGATTCGGAATCATCTAAAGATTTCGAAGCTGCAGAGTCAACCGATCCTGATTGGCTAACAATTCCGAAATGCCAAGGAAATATTGGAAGGCTGTTTGCAAGCGAAGAATCTCATTTTACTATGAACTCGGTTCAATTTGATATGTTGGCATTGTCTGTCCAAGGAGTTACAATTTCCTGTATATATATATTAGAGATGTTTTATAGTATACTGTTTTGATTTACTTCCTCCTCACTTTTTTGCTCATGAAGTCAGCAATTTTATATACATATATCTTGTGTATTTTAATGGTTTTTGCCATTTTATGGCAGGAGTACGACAAACCTAAGCCGACTCCCGTAAAAGGAGAACTTTCCGGTTCAGTAGAAATTCTTCCAACTTTTGTCCTGGAAGATGATCTACCTGATTGGACATGACTAATCTATTTCAGTAGTGGTGAAAAGGGTGAAGAATTGGTCGAGCTTTCTTGCGGAGAACACCATCTCCACCTTGAGTGTGGGAAGAGATTGCTTGTAAGTGACCGGTCAAGCTAAGCGAGATACTTAGAATTTTATTTTCTCATTTTCATTTACTCTAATGTATGATTTGTAAAATTATTGGAGTAATTTTAATCAGTAATTAGTTTAATATATCCTTATTCAGAGAAGTGACAACAAGTGTCCACACTGCCGCAAGGAGATGCTTCGCATGATAGCTGGCTAATTAAAAAGGATGAAGAAGAAGAAGAGAAAAAAGGCGGTAGCAAGGCTATCAAGGGAATAGGATATATGTATGTTTAGTGGGCAATATCTAATCTACTGCATTAGTAGTATAATTCAAGCTCAAGTCGATCTAGACTTATCCTTAGCTTTATTGTGTGTCATTTTCGTTGTTTTTGCATATTGTACTCTTGTTGTCTCGCCCGGGCCCTCTTTGTTGGTATTTCATGCTCTAATTCCCTCTTTTGAAATGTTATGATTCTGTTTCACCAGCAACAATAAAAAACTATATAGTTCTCTTGCCTATGCTGAGAAAAATATTACTAACATAACTAGTTGACACTGAATACGTTTGAATCGGAAAATAAAAACACAAGCGTTATTACTAATAGACAGTAAGCCAAAAAAAACGCTATCTCCTCTCTTTCTTGCGACATGGTGAACTATCGTCTCTCCCCAGCTTCAAGCTGTGGGAGAGTCCATCCAAAACAAGAGTGAAACACAACCAAATCATAATACAAATCAGTCATATGCATCGCAGTTTGCCGCAAAATCGTCAAAATTGGAGCTAAGTCCAGTAACGTTTGAACATGGTGAACCTACGGTGGAATTCACCATTGAAGAAGTTAATGCATTCACTATTGAAGAAGGCTTACATCAAGCTGTTATTCTTAAGTTTTCATATGGAAAACCTGATTTGCAGGAGTTAAGGCAGATTATTCCAGCCCAGTTTGACGTTAAAGGTAGGTGTAATATTGGCCAACTCGAATTTCATCATATTTTAGTTAGGCTCGATCTGTATGAGGACTATGTCCATGTGGTGTCGAAATCTACTCGTTATTTAAAGTCTAAGGACCAGGAATTTTTCTTTAGAACTTTTCCATGGACACTAGGTTTCAATCCAAGAGAAGAAACTTCAAAAGCAGTTGTGTGGATTTCGTTTCATGAGCTGCCGCCAAACTTTTTTGCAAAAAACCGCTAATGTCAATTGCGCAGCGTGTGGGAAGCCTCTTGTTGTGAATAAAGCTACTCAAGATCGAACATGACCAAGTGTTGCTAGAGTTAAGGTGTTACTTGATCTCCTAGATAAACACCCTAAGAGAGTTAGGTTGCAAATTGTAGATGGAGCTACTGGAAAAACAGTCTGAACATTATCAGGAGGTGACCTATGACAATTTACCTAAGTATTGCACATTTTGTAAACATCAAGGAAATTAAGAAAGATCATGTCGTTTGATGAATGGTAAGGCAAAGGAAGCTGCTGGAATTGAGAGTGGAGAAGGGGCAGTGCATGATCGAAAACTTGCTGGTGAGACGGCTAATATTGAGCAGCTAAAAGGAGATGCTAGGGCCTATTTGAATGCTAAAATAGCTGGGCAAATTGAGGCTACACGTCCTATTGAGCAGCAGGTATTGCAAAGTGCAGAAGGAAATCAAACTGTTACTGGGAACAACAATAATGAGATGAATCGCGCAAATACGGATATCTCTGTAGCTGATGCTTTTAAAATTGATAAGGGTCCACCTAAACCTACACAAGATGTTCCTGCTAAAACGGCCTTAGCGACGATTTGCAACGCAATAAATCCAGTTGTCCAAACTTAATTATGAAAATTTGCACTCTACTATGGATACAACTGTTGCATCAACAGCTGTAACTGTTGATCGAGCGGATGCATCTGTGCAAATTGGGAAGGATACAAATGATAATATTGCAACTGGTGATCAAAGTTTTGCTATAGATTCTAAGGGTGTCAATGTATAGGCTAAACATACAAGTGTTCAAGCTGAAAGTGAGCAGGGGACTTTGGCTAAACCTACTGTTGATCAAGTAATATTTGATCCTAAGGTTAAAAGTGCTGGGCAGTTGAAGGCAGCTGATGCACAAAACTCTGAAGTTCAAGGTGTTGCTGCTGCAATTGATAAGGCTTCGAAGGCACATGCTATAAGTTTGGTTAAAAACATAAGGTGTTCAGATGGTGATTGTCAAGGTGCAAAGTTGGAAACTAATGCTGCATTGAAAGCAACAGGTGATCGAGCTGTTGTACCTGTTGAACCAGTGGAGAAATCAGCAGTAGCAAGTGCACAACTTGATACAGGTGCACAATTTGATACAGCGACTAATAAGTCAGTTGTACAAGCAACTAGTTTAGATGCTGCTGGAGATATGGAGGCTACTGATATGTTAGAAGCAGGATCTCAACATGGTCAACAATCACTTGTTAAGGGCTGGTCTGTAGTGCATCGATCACCTAGCAATAAGGTATATTCAGATCATAAAAATCTGGAGGCAAAATCACAGTTTAAGTGTTCTAACACCTTTGATGCCTTGGCTTGCACACATGAACATGGGGAGAAAGATCTGCAGCAGCATGAGGTAGGTGAAATGTGCAACAGAGGTCTCTAGGCAGAAGAAAAAACCAGCAGAAATATTGTGCTCCGTTGGACATTGTTCCAGTAGCGGGGAAGCTAACGGGAAATCAAGCACATTGCTCCAATACTCCGACCTTGCAATTTCCAGTCCTCACGTGGAACAAATCATCAAAGATGCCCAGAACGCGATGATGTTGCATAATGATATGGTTAAACAACCTTTGGTAACATTGAACACCTCCGGCATGGAGGAGATACTGGACAGTTGGTGTTGTCCACTGGAAACAACAACGAAGTTATCAAAGCAAATGTGAGAGATATGTAAGTTAAATCCAAACTTTGGGCCAACCAACGAGAAGATGATGATGATGAAGACTGGGGTGTTGATTTTGCGGGGGATTCGACTGACGAAGGTGACCAATGTAGTAGAGATGAAGAGATGCTTTCAGTTGGCTCACCTGCCTTGACAAAAATTGGCAGTTCATCAAAGTTGAATTCAAGCAGCAAGCTCAACGCAAAGGCTCCAGTTTTTGTCCCTAAAAATAGGCAGCAAGAGATCACGACAGCTGCTTTTTCGATGGCCCAAGCAATAGACAAAATTTCTGGGCAGCAACAACTTAATTCTAATACACCGGCTGGTAATTGTATGACTGATCAACATGAAGCAGAAATGTTAAATCCTGGAAAGAAGCAGCAAACTGAAACTATGTCAAAATCAGTTAAGGCAACAACAACTCCTGGAAAGCAGCGTGTAGGCAGTACAGAGGCAGTAATCGCAACTACAAGTAATGCACAGCAGCAACAGATTATTAGTATCGAAGATAGAAAGCCACTGGACGCAATGGTAAGTTCAAAACCTGTCAATTTGTTAAATCTTAATACTTGCAGTACTGGACGTGTGGGGAAAAGTAGGAACAAAATGCAACACTGATAGATTTAGGAGTCCACCAAATAGTAAAGGTATCAGGTCCTCTACTAGTTTCCACAGAGTTATAAACTAAAAATGCGTAAGGAGACAAAGGATTTTTACGTGGAAAAATCCCACTCAAGGGGAAAAAAACCACGACCTACACTTGTAGGATTTCAACTTCACTAACTTGTAATCTAGACTATTACAAGCCACTTTGAAAGGCAACCTTACAAAGACTTTGACACACTAACTAGTAACCACTATTACAAGCCTCTTTGAAACTCTCTAGTTACAAAGACTTTGACTTATGGTACCCTTTAGCCACAGTAAGATCGAGAGAATAAAAAGTAAAAAGGATTCCTAACTAGTTGCTTCTACAAAAGCTAGTAGGATACAATGAAAAACAAAGTACAAGATTACAACTCAACTAAGGACATTATCAATACTTGATGAGCACGTTTTGTAGGCCTTAGTGGAGTTGTCTTCTTGCTCTTGAAGCTCTTGAGTCTTTAATGCTTGAGAGCACTTAATGCTTGAATATTCTTTTTGTCAAAGCTCTAGTAAGTTGGTTGTTGTTCTTACTTCAAGATATTATCTTACATCGCATGTCCCAAGAAGGATGCCTAATGTCTTAAGGATATAAGGATCAACCACAAGGAAGTGACTCCTGCACTGCTGCTACACTGTGGCGTGAGCAGTGACAGCCAGTCACTTGTCTGGCACAGTTTCCTAAAGCTGTCAAGTCGACTTGTTCTTGAATCTGTGAGTCCGATGAGGGAGCAGGTCCCTCATCTGATCTGTCCTCATTCAGTGAGAGTGATCCGGAATTCCTGAAGACATAGATGACTTGTGATGCTGTATGTGCATTAGGTCCCCTACCTGGTTCTTCACATAAAAGTTTGTTGAGTCATCAAAACAAAATACAACTCATCAATTTCCCCCTTTTTGATGATGACAAACTTTAATCATTGATAGGTGAATGTGAGAGTGCAAACAGTGAGTGACCTGGTTCCTAGTACGTTCCCCCTACCAGTATGCTTCCCCCTTTAACAATGCACCAAGTTTAAGCAAGTTCCCCCTTTTGGCATCATAAAAAGAACATACACAGAGTAAGAGATATGAAGTAAATCCACGAAAGTTAACTCATGCCCCTTATGTGCACACAACATGGTAGAAGACAGAACAAAGTTCAAACATGCATCAAGTAGAACAAACAAAGACTGATTTCATTAATGACAAAAAAAAGTGCAGATACATTGCTGAAGTCGTAGCTCGAAGGCTTAGACTTCATTTGGATTTTCCACAGTAGGAGAAAACATATGATATCCAATCCCAAACCAACAAACCAAAAAAAACAACATTCAGAACTACTAGCCATAACACAAAAGAAGAACAGGAAGGACAGGAATCCTAAGGAGCACTAGATGAGGAAGGCTTAAGGGTGGAAGCAGTGAGAGTTCGAAGGACCAAGTCCATGCGGGCATTGGCGGAGGACTGTTCCTGAAGAAGCTTATCTTTAAGATCATTAACCTGGTGCTTCAACTCAGCATTTTCTTTAGTCAGTCGGACCACATCTGCATTAGATGCACTGGTAGAATCGGGTCCTTCAGCAGACTGCCCTGCTGCCTCCATGATGGTTTGCCCCTTGAGCCTCTGGATCGTGTCTTGGGCAGAATTTAGGGCATTGATAATTTGGGAAATGGTGGAGTTGCTGCCCCCAGCCTTCTCAATACATTCACACTCCTCAAGAGTGGTCTTGGTGAAGCTCTGCTTACGAGTCCCGACGCGAGGGTTTGTGAGAGGAACCTTGAAGTGCTTGAAAACCCTGGTAAGTAGGAACCCGTAGGGAAGACCGTGATTATTATCCTTGAGGGAAACCACCTTGTGCATATGACTTATCATGAGAGAGGGCAAGTTCACAAGAGTAAAATTGTCAAGTGCTTCCATCAGAATACGATCACCCCTGGATGCCACTGAGCGTATCTCAGCTCAGGGGAGAAGAACTTTGTTTACCAACTCAATGAGGAGTATATAAACATGAAACATGGCCTTCTTATGAACCCGGTCCCAATGCTGGACAGACCCAAATTTGAAAATGACTTTGCAGAAGGTATTACTGCAGGTATCCTTGGCTGGATCCACGGAGGACAGACCCTCTGATGTAATTCCCAAAATTTCTCCCAAACGGACATCATCAAACACTATGTCCACACCTCCCACCAACACACAAGCATGGCCATCGATAGGCAGGAAAAAGGAATCATAAAATTCTCTCACAGCATCCTCATAAACTTTTGCGTTACTGACATTCAAGAGACGATCCCATTTTTGGAACTCAAGCATAGCCATGAGTTGGATCATGCCAGGCATATCAAGTATATCAGGATCAATGGTACGACCAAACAATACGACTGGTAGTTGACTATGCTCCTTCCTGTGGTGACTTAACATAACCAGTTCCTCTGTAGGTATTTGGTCCTCTCCATGCTTCCATTTACCCAACATTTTCAAAGATTTTCCCTTGGATTTGGTAGATACAGGAGTTTGTTTACTGACTTCTGGAACACTTTTCTCTTTGACCTCTTTTGCAGCTTGGACAATTAATGGCCTCACACTCTTTTTAGACACACCATAAGTTCGACCCACAAGAGAACTGGGTTCCTTTGTAGTATCCTTATCAACCTCCACAACAGGAATATCCTTGTCCACAGCAATGCGACCACCCTTCACCAGACGCCTCCATTTGGGTTTGCTAGCCTTTTTGCTCTTTTCAAGAGCTCTATCCACTGCCTCTTTCTGCTGTAGCCTGGTGGAGGGTCGCTTCACCGATGGTGTTGAGGCAGGTATTCTATGACGAAGTTTAAATCGAGCACTAAGGAACAGGTCATCCTCGTCATCGTCTTGTGGAGGAGGAATAGATTCGAGAGGGGAAGTGTAGAAGACTTTTTCAGAAGGAGGGGGAGAGGATGCAGAACCAGGTTCCTTGCCAGGTTTTGAAGGAGAGGGCTCATGGCAAGGATATTCAAAGAGAACAATAGTTCCTTCATCCTCGAGAATGGAGGGTGATGGTCTTTGAGGCTTAGGAGGAGATGAGGCACTTTCAGAGGGTTGTTCAGAAGAAAAGGCCATGATGTTTTCAGCGGCCTCCTTTTTTGGTGACTCCAGAGAAAGTTGGGTGTTGAGGAAAGCGTATTTAATATACTGATTTGGATCATCCTCAGATTCGTCAAAGACATGAGAGGTTTCTGATGCTAGAGTCCCTGAGGGTGGTAACGAAGAGGAAGATGGTGAATGGGATTTGTCAGAGGTTATGGTGTTTGGGGACTGTGGAGAAGGAGGAGGCGTGGAAGGGGAAGCTACAGGAGAAGAGGGCTCCATGGACGGAGGTTGAGAAATAGAAGCAGAGGGTGCCTCAAAAACAGGGATTATCTCCTGCGAGGGCGAGAGGCCCTGACCCTCGACGGGGTTAAGGTTGAGGTAAGCAGTAATGGAGGTAGAAGGGATGTTGTCTTGGGAAGCCATTTGTCCAGTTTTGGACAGGAGTGAAAGAGGAAGAGAAATAGATGGATAGGATTGGTAAAGTTAGTGTAATGAAGAAGAGGAAGATTGTAGAAGAAGGTGGGAAGAAGAAGAAAAGGAAACGGGTCCAAGTGACGATTTGAGAAGTGGGAAAACGTGTAGAGGAGTTGAAGGGTGAAGGGACGGATGTGATTGACGTGTCTCTAAAAAGGTGGAGAGAGAGAAGGAGTAATGGCAGCAGTAATAAATGCTTTTACTTTTGATGGAGAGAGAGAAGGAGCACCTATATTTACTGACCTGGTGGAAGGGAACCGGGTGCCTTACTTGTTTTACTTTTGAAAGTGATTCTTCAGTCTTTGTGTTGTCTACAATGCGGCTTCACTGAGTTCTGTAATCACCATGCGTGTCTACCTGCAACGGTATTTAGGTGAGTTAGACTTTGCTAGGAAAACACCTTATCACTTACCTTGAGTAGAGCGGTATGTTCATAAGAGAACCAGGTTCCTAATTAGATCTCAGCAGGACCAATGCAAGTCTGTTTTTCTCGAAGTGTTCTCTCCCAAGAGCTTTGGTGAAAATATCTGCAATTTGATCTTCAGTACAACAGAATCTCATTCATATGTACCCCTTTTCAACGTTGCCATTAAGAAAGTGATGTCTCACATCAATATGCTTAGTTCTTTTGTGTTGTACTGGGTTCTTTGCCATATTGAGTGCACTTGCGTTGTCACACAAGAGTGGAATGTTGTCAATGTGCACTCCAAAGTCCTCCAATTGTTGTTTGATCCACAGCAGCTGAGCACAGCTAGAGGCAGCAGCAACATATTCTGCTTCAGTTGTGGATAGTGCTACTGAGTTTTGCTTTCTTGTGCCCCATGAGATTAGGCAGGACCCAAGAAAACGAGCCATTCCTTAAGTGTTTTTCCTATCTACAAGATAACCTGCATAGGCAGCATCAGCATAACCAACAAGATTAAAATTGTCACCTATAGGATAGTAAAGGACCAGGTCCTGTGTGCCTTTGAGGTAGTGCAGGATCCTCTTAGCTGCTTTCAGATGCGACTCCTTGGGATTTGATTAAAATCTTGCACATAGTCCTACACTGAAGACTATGTCTGGTCTGCTGGCTGTAATATAGAGAAGTTATCCAATAATGCCTCTATACATGGTTTGATTTACAGGGGTGCCAGCATCATCCATGTCTAGTTTGGTCGCCACTGCAATGTGTGTGTCAATCGCTTTAGAATCCTCCATATCAAACCTTTTGAGTAGTTCCTTGATGTATTTCTGTTGACTGATGCATGTACCCTTGATGGATTGTTTAACTTGAAGACCCATGAAGAAGTTCAGGTCCCCCATCATACTCATCTCGAACTCACTTCCCATAAGATTTGCAAACTCTTTACACAGGGAATCTGCTGTAGCCCCGAAGATGATGTCATCCACATAGACTTGGAAAATAAGAAGGTTCCTTCCTCGTTTCTTCAAAAACAAGGTGTTGTCTATCTTCCCCCTGGTAAAACTATTGTCAAGTAGAAACTTTGATAACCTCTCATACCATGCTCTAAGGGCTTGCTTTAATCCATACAGGGCTTTGTCCAGCTTGAACACATGTTCTGGATGATCGTGGCTTTCAAACCCAGGGGGTTTCTTGACATAAACTTCTTCCTTAAGATAGCCATTCAAGAATGCACTCTTTACATCCATTTGAAACAAAGTTAATTCCATATGGGATGCAAAGGCAATAAGAATCCGAATGGCTTCCATACGAGCAACTGGAGCAAATGTTTCATCATAATCAATCCCTTATTCTTGATTGTACCCTTGAACCACTAGCCTTGCCTTGTTTCTAGTAGTCTTCCCATTCTCATCCAGTTTATTCTGAACACCCACCTGGTTCCTATAATGGTTTTTCCTGAGGGTCGAGGTACCAGGTTCCACACCTGATTTCTCTCAACTTTATGAAGCTCTTCTTGCATAGCCACAATCCAGTCAGCATCCTTTAGAGCCTCCTTAATATTTTTGGGTTCAATTTGGGACAGAAAAGCTGAGAAGGCTAAGGAATTTTTGGTTTTTGATCTGGTTTGAACTCCGAAATCAAGATGAGTGATTATGTTATGAAGGGGGTGAGAGATTTTATGTTTCCAATTTGGAGCCTGAATCTGATAGGTAGAGGTGCTTGGCATGTTGGTTAGGCTTCCTTGTTCTTCCTATTCAGTAGCCTGGGGAGTGCTTTCCACAGCATCTTCAACTCTCTCCTCAGCTTATGCAGGAGAAATAGGAGGACCAGGTTCCTCATGAGATCCTGGGAACAGTGTTGAGTTATCTTCCAGTGTCTCCTTGGTTTGACTCAGCATGTCAGCCTTTCCATTTGATACGTTAGAGATTTCTCCTAGAACCAAAAGTGGTTCACAATCTTGATCTTCACCATTGTTGTCCTTAGTTGAGAATGGATCTTCATTGAAGAGTACATGAACGCTCTCTTCCACACACTGAGTTCTTTTATTGAACACTTTGTATGCTTTGCTTTGTGAGGAGTAGCCCAGAAAATTCCTTCGTCACTCTTGGCATCAAATTTTCCCAGCCGGTCCTTCCCATTGTTCAACACATAGCACTTGCAGCCGAAGGCCCTTAGGTGAGTTACCTTGGGCTTTTTTCCATTGAGAAGTTCATAAGGAGTTTTGTTCAGGAAGGACCTGATCATGCACCGGTTGATCAAGTAGCATGTTGTGTTGATTGCCTCAGCCTAGAAATTCTTTGCAATCCCACTATCTATGAGCATTGTTCGTGCCATGTTCTCCAAGGTCCTATTCTTTCGTTCTACCACACCGTTTTGCTGAGGAGTCCTTGGGGCTGAGAAATTGTGTGTAATTCCATTTTCACCACAAAACTCATCAAACCTTGCATTGTCAAACTCCGTTCCATGATCAGATCTGATGCAAGCTACCTTCATGTTCATTTTCACTTGAATTCTTTTAACAAAGACAACAAATACCTCAAATGTCTCGTCTTTTGATCGAAGAAACAACGTCCAAGTGAATCTGGAATAGTCATCCACAATCACAAAGATGTATTTCTTTCCACCCCTGCTTGCAACTCTCATTGGTCCACATAAGTCCATGTGTAAAAGCTCAAGAGGTCTGGAAGTGCTGACCTCCTTCTTTGGTTTAAAAGAAGATCCCACATGTTTTCCTCTTGCACAGGCATCACACACACTGTGGTCCTTGAATTTTGATATTGGCAGACCACGCACCAGGTCCCTCTTTATCAATTTGTTCAAAAGAGAAAAACGGGCATGTCCTAATCTCATGTGCCAAAGCTCAACATCGTTTTCAACGGCCTTGAGACAATTCATCTCATCTTCCTCCAGAGATTTGAAGTCGGTGACATAGATGTTCTTGTACCAGTTTGCTATCAATACCACTTTTCCAGTTACCAGATCAGTAACAGTACATGCTTTTGATAAAAATTCCACCTTATTTCCTTTATCACAGATTTGCGAGACACTCAAGAGACTGTATTTCATACCATCCACATAGTAAACATTCTATATTGAGTGTTCCAAAGACTTTCCAACTCTTCCAACACCAAGAATGTATCCCTTTTTCCCGTTTCCAAAGGACACATCCCCTCCTTGCAGGGCCTTTAGTGTAAAGAAATCCATAGTATTTCCAGTCATGTGTTTGGAGCAACCGTTGTCCATAATCCACTGCAGTCCACTTACTCTCACTGAACCCTGCACATGAAAGTTAATGGTTAGATTTAGGAACCCAAATAAGTTTGGGTCCCTTGTTATTTGAGAATGGGTGAATAAGAGCTCTTCTAGTCCATGCAGGCAGGATTTTGAGTTTCGTGCTAGGACGAGGTCCCTGCTCAGGCTTTCTTCTCCCAGCAAATATTTTGTTTCTTTTGATGAAGAAGTCGCTGGCTGGAAAACGTTCCTTGAAGTGTCCATTGTTCCCACAATGAGTGGAAAGCCAGTTGTCAAGGACAATAACGTATTTGCTGTGGGGATTATATAGGATCTTCTCCTTTTAGAAACCAACACCCTGCCTGCTCCCACAATTGTTAAAGTACATGGCATTGACAGTGTTTGTTGACCAGGTCCAGTTTAGGGATTTTTTTAAGTCAGACCTCACCTTACTCAATTTAACATAAAGCTCTTTATTTTTATCTAACTCCCTAAACAGACCTATTCTTGCTTCATTTAAGTCATTTTCAAGTTCAACAAATTTTTCACTAGCTATTTCTTTTCCCTTTTCTATACTTGACGGACCAGGTACTAGTTTGAGCTCCTAAATGGTTTCTTCTAGACATGAGATTTTATTCTGAAGGTCATTTCTCTCTTGTTCTATAGCGTTGATTTTTTCATTCAGCTTAGTCTTATCGCATCCTAGACGTTCAGTTTCTTTTTCAAGATTTGCTAGGTCGCTTTTCAGATTCTCTACTACCATAGACAAGTCATCTCTAGACTGTTACACTTCTCCTAATTCAGTGGTCAAGAGATCCTTGTCTTTAATTAGGATATAGTATGTATCAATGAGAACATTAGACAAGGACAACAATTTTTTAGGAGAGTAGGATCTTAGATTTCTCTGAACATCCCTGAAGTTTACCTCTTCTGTGTTATCTTCATCTTCTTTTTCATCTGATTTAGCCATGAGAGCAAATAGTGAGTCATACTCCTTTTCCTTGCTGTCAACTGCCACCATGGACCTGTTTTCTGTTTAAGGTTCCTCATCTGATTCACTTGATGAATCTCCCCAAGCAGCAAGAGCTTGTCTCACAACATTATCAGCTGCACTCTTCCTGCTGAATCTTCTTTCCTGAAACTGGTTCCTTCTTGGGGCTTTGTCCATGTTGAATTTTTGGGTATCCTGTTTTAGTAATGGACAATCTTTTATGAAGTGACCCGGCTTGCCACACTTGTGACACAAGTCATGATTCCTGGGCTTGCTTGAGCTACCCCTTCTTGGTATTCCACCATTATTTCTAACCATCTTTTGAAATCTTTTGGTGAGATATGCCATATCATGTTCTTCCTCACTTGACTCTTGTTTCTCAGCTTGAAGAACCAGGTTCTTCTCCTTTCTTTCACTGTCTTTCTTTATTTTCATCTCATAGGTTTTCAGGTTCCCTATCAGCTCGTCCATTATTAGGACCTGCAGATCCTTTGCCTCAGTAATAGCATTTACCTTGCTTTCCCAGGAGCTAGGTAAAACACTTAGAATTTTTCGCACTAGTTTGTTCCTGGGAATAACCTCTCCTAGAGAGTGTAGCTCATTGATGATGGACGTGAACCTAGTATGCATGTCTTGTAGTATTTCATCTTCCTTCATTTTAAACAACTCATACTCTGTAGTGAGCATATCTATCTTTGATTGCTTTACATGTGTTGTTCCTTCATGGGTTGTTTGCAGGGCCTCCCAGATTTCTCTAGCCGTTTGGCAGGCAGAGATCATATTATATTCATCAGGCCCTATTCCACACACTAGAATTTTCTTGGCGCGAAAATTCTTTTCCACCGCCTTTCTATCGGCCTCATTGTAGTCTAGTCTTGTTTTTGGCACAAGCAGTCTAACTTCTCCCACCTTGTGCATGGGAACGTGAGGTCCATCACAAATGATGTCCCACAACTCTGAATCTTCAGCCATGATGAAGTCATGCATGCGAGTCTTCCACCATCAATAGTATTGACCATTGAACCTTGGAGGTCGGTATGTAGACTGACCCTCCTCAAAGTTTGGTGGAGCAGCCATTTCAGATCCTTTCTTGGTGTTAACCGTTTAGAAAGAACCCGCTCTGATACCAATTGATAGTTTTAGGGGTCCACCAAACAGTAGAGGTACCAGGTCCTCTACCTGTTTCCACAGAGTTATAAACTAAAAATGCGCAAGGAGACAAAGGATTTTTACGTGGAAAAATCCCACTCAAGGGGACAAAAACCACGACCTACACTTGTAGGATTTCAACTTCACTAACTTGTAATCTAGACTATTACAAGCCACTTTGAAAGGCAACCTTACAAAGACTTTGACACACTAACTTGTAACCACTATTACAAGCCACTTTGAAACTCTCTAGTTATAAAGACTTTGACTCATGGCACCCTTTAGCCACAGTAAGATCGAGAGAATAAAAAGTAAAAAGGATTCCTAACTAGTTGATTCTACAAAAGCTAGTAGGATACAATGAAAAACAAAGTACAAGATTACAACTCAACTAAGGACATTATAAATACTTAATGAGCACGTTTTGTAGGCCTTAGTGGAGTTGTCTTCTTGCTCTTGAAGCTCTTGAGTCTTTAATGCTTGAGAGCACTTAATGCTTGAATATTCTTTTTGTCAAAGCTCTAGTAAGTTGGTTGTTGTTCTTGCTTCAAGATATTATCTTACATCCCATGTCCCAAGAAGGATGCCTAATGTCTTAAGGATATAAGGATCAACCACAAGGAAGTGACTCATGCACTGCTGCTACACTGTGGCGTGAGTAGTGACAGCCAGTCACTTGTCTGGCACCGTTTCCTAAAGCTGTCAAGTCAACTTGTTCTTGAATCTGTGAGTCTGATGAGGGAGCAGGTCCCTCATCTGATCTGTCTTCATTCGGTGAGAGTGATCCGGAATTCCTGAAGACATAGATGACTTGTGATGTTGTATGTGCATTAGGTCCCCTACCTGGTTCTTCACATAAAAATTTGTTGAGTCATCAAAACAAAATACAACTTATCAAACACATTGAGATACAAAAAAAAAATCAGCTTTGGTAAATATACAAGATGGAGCACTGGTGACCCAAGGTCGTGGAGCACTGGTGGGCCCAACATCTGTTTCAAGACATCCCAAATCCGGGGAAGTTGGGGAGGGATTCTTATGAAGAAGGTGAGGAAGAGGCAATGATACAACAGTGTCGGACAGAGTGAGCAAGGAAAGGTGATTTATCAGCAAGGCATATAGGACAAAGCAAGAAGATTCACACAAGGAAGAAGAGTTGGGATGACAGGTTGAATGAGGATGCAATTGTTAGGCGACTTCCCATGAGAGTCGCTAAGAAGAAACAAGCTACCACAACCACATCTATGAGATCCAATAGTTCAAAAAAGAAGTGATGAACTTTGAAGATATTTTTAAGAGATGAGATGAAGATGAAAAGGAATTACAAGTTGAAGAAGTTGCAATCATGGACTAGAAGGGACAAGACTTTAATTATTACTTTCATTTTATTATATCACTATATTAGTATACTCATTTGTAATATCATCACAGAGTATGTTATAAATTCCGTGATGATCATAGAATATTTAGTACTTTCTAGTTCGCACTTTTTACATGCATGCTAGTAGTAGAGGCTTTTTATGCCTCGATAGGATTAGTAAGGTAAGGTTTAGCCCAGTGTGTGTTGCTTTAGTCCTATGCCTTTGAAAAGATATCCAAACGGCAATGAGATTATATTCCCTCGTGAGACTTTGCCGGCAGTTACACCATAATTCCTCTACATGAGGATGCCATATAAGGCATTGTGAGGCGCAGAGGAGTGATTATATAGCCAAGTCATAGAGGCAACACTACTGGTGTTATTGTCCCCCTTGTTTGTATTATTCCTGTGTGGTTCCTTTTTTTGCTTTTTATTATTAATAAAACTAGCTCTAGGCTCTTGCCTAGTGGATTTGCTTTAAAAAAAATAGACAGTAAGCCCTTCTCCTTTGTTCAAGCTTAGGACCGGCTATGTTAAACTATAACATGAATACGGGTGGAGGTGAAAACATGACTTTTCTTAAAGATATGGATCAACCAGCCAAATACGAGTGTGTTGCACGTGAATTCAATGTCGTTTTATAAATAAAATTAATAAATATATTTTTTGACCAACTTTATTTCTGTTCTTATAGCTATTTGTGATCTTTTTCATATCCTTCATCCATTCTATTACCAATTAGCTTGGTATAATTGTCTTCTCAAGGTTGATCGCTCTTTTTTGCAATATTCAAGCCTTACTATTTTTATTTTACTCACAAATTAGTAAAATAGATCTCTATACAATTATTTGGCATATACACTAAGGTATGGATACAAAAGTGATACCATCATAATAATAACATGAAAATAAACAAAAATAATGCATAAATAGAGAAATATAATTGATCACTTTTGAACTTATCAAATGCAACTAAATCAACATCTGGTGAATCAGAAAGTAAAATGAACCAGTACTTTGATCAGCAAATTCAAACACAAATTCTCGCCTTCTGCCCGCCCCAATAAATATTCGCCCTGTCATATATTCAATTACATAACGTAAACAGTTGACACTATCAAAAATTGGGGAAAAAGTGACCAACAATTTGCGATCAAAATTGGTCTATCAAGAAAAGCGACCAAAGTTGGTCGCAAAATTGAAGAAAACTATTAAAGAATAATTGTAAATACATTAGCGACCAAGGTTGATCGCTAATGTGGTAAAAATGCTGACCGGGCTGGTCAGACCTTCTTGGTCAAAGAAATGTTGAAATCAGCGACCAACTTTGGTCGCTAAAGTGGGACCCCGTTACAAAATTTTAATAATTATATTATTATTTTAAAAAAAAATTAAATAAATAAAATTTAAAATTAGCAACCAAAGTTTGTCACTTATAAAAGGGGAAGCAAATAGAGACCAACTTTGGTCGCTAAAGTGGGACCCAGATATAAATTTTTTAATAATTATATTATTATTTTAAAAAATTACAAAATTTAAATAAATAAAATTTAAATTTAGCAACCAAAGTTGGTCGCTAAAGAATTATTATCTTAAAAAATTACAAAATATAAATAAATAAAATTTAAATTTAGCGACCAAAGTTGGTCGCTAAAGCAATAGAGACCAACTTTGGTCGCTAATCGTGGACCTAGTTCTAACGTTTAACAATTATATTATTATTTTAAATGTTATATAAAATATAAATAAATCTGACTTATACTTAGCGACCAACTTTGGTCGCTAAGTTTAATTTCTGGATAATTAGCGACTAAAGTTGGTCGCTTTTTTGGTCAACATTGGTCAAAATTAAAAATCTCTTTTATATTTACTATATAAATAATATAAATGTAATCCGTTAACACTTTTGTAATACAAGAGATGAATACACTAAAATACTCTAACATGCTATATATATAGTTAAAATTGTACAACGAAGCGTATTATACATATACATATACATAGACATACACGCACACAAACACTTCACTGTAATACTATAACGTGTGTGTATATATATATATATATATATATATATATAACATTCATTCATCACTGGGTTATAAGTTGATGAATCAATCGTATAACGAAGCGTATTATACATACATACATACATATATATATATATATGTGTGTGTGTGTGTGTGTGTGTGTGTGTGTATATATATATATATATATATATATATATATA
>MDKH01216562.1:0-54096 GCA_005239495.1 Nicotiana undulata
GAAGATGCCTCACGCGCCGGCGCGTGGGTGACGGAGACTCGCCGGAAAAAATTTCCGGGCGGCACGTGGGTGGTTATCTGCTGGAGAAATTTTTGGGGTTTTGTCGCCGGAAGCTGATCTACCTCGTGGTGGTGTTGGTTTTTGCACAACACCGACGGATATAGGTTTTTTCTCGAAAAGCAGCCCTAAAAAGGTCGCCGGAATTGACGCACGGCGATCTGTTTTGGCTGGGTTTTCTTTCCCGGATGTTTTCTCACTGTAACTCTGATACCATGTGAGAATACACAGGAATTTTTTTTTTTTATTCACATAATACAATGATACAATGAGCCCTATATATATAGATCATACATGTCCTACTCCTAATACACATAGGATTAAGGTTAAGGTTATTTACTCCTATTTGACTACTAAACTAACAGTTAGCCTGAGCTAACTGTAATCTGTCGAAGCTGAATTCTAGGTAATAATCCTACTGCCTTCATGGACCTACTGGGTCTGTTGAAAGAGATTGGTTCTGAAATCTTAATTTGTATACCTTGAAAGTAACCAACCAAAATTGATTAGTTTTTGCAATATAAGGACTGCTCTTGTAACATTTCTCCGCATGCTACAGCAGTTCTTCTGCTTCTTGTTATGTTGTCAAGCAGCTCTTCTGTTGGTTCCTTTCTTTTTATGATTAATAAGATAGCGTATATCTTACCAGGTGATCCTCTTTATGTTTCTGGCGGGCAACCAAAGTTCTTTGATCCTGAATTAATGGATGAAAGTTTTGAGAAAGATGGGTATGGAATTAGAGTTCTGTTTGTCGCACTTCATTTTAATTAATTAGTTCCTCGGTCAGACATGTAAACACTAGTTTTCTGTGCTATTTATAGTACCCTGCTTCCACAGCTTTATCATATTAAAGCAAGGAAGTAGTAATCAACAGTCCTACAAGCTACGGATTTCTCTAAAAGCATATAAATTATGCCTATATTGGACGAAAAGAAGCTTTATTCTTTATGATAATTTTGAAGATAGTCAAATTACTTAAAATTGAGACAGAAAGTATCTGAATTTGTCTAATCACTTTAAACAATGACAATAGTTGCTGATGCTGCTAATATCGTGACCTGATTTTATTTGGCTTTACTTTTTCATTAGCGGCTATCAAAGACCTGAGAATCCTGTTCCTGGAGACTGTGGATATAACCTGCATGCACATCAAATAGTTCTTATACACCCAATCACAAATGAGGTTAGTTGTTTTTCACAATATTGTTGTAGAAGCTAGTAATTTCAATGCTAGTCATTACCTAGCCACCCAAAAAAAAAACTTCGTTAGTCATTTGCTAAGTTGCTCGGACACGGGTGCGGTGTCTGACACGGGTGCAAATCTAGAGGTCGGATCCTTCGAGATGTAAATTCTAAAATTCGGGGGATACGGATCCATGTACAAATCCGGGTCGGGGTGCAGGGATCCGGCTAAAAATAATTCAAAAAATAAAAATGTAAAATATCCCTAAATTATGAGAAATTTTGTTGAAATACTTACATAAAGCTTGTGAAGTGTGGATTTCTTTTTTATTCTCAAGTTGTAGGTAAGTAAAAGATTGATTTTCTAGATAAGGTATGCTATTTTCTTTAAATTTACCACCGTTTTAAATCTGATTTCGGGAATCAAGTTGTATTTCGTCTCGAATATTTCCGTCTGTCATGGACAACGTACCCAAAATTATTTGACCAGATCATGTACGGATGCCATACCAACACACATACTAGTGTCGTGTCGACATAGGTGCGGCACCTAAACTGCTATGTCGGAGCAACTTAGGTCATCTGCAGTTTTACATAACTGATCAGAGGAATACTTAACTAAGATGCTTGTTTTGATGTTTAACCGTTAGCCATGTATCCTCTAATAATTCTTTTAAAATGAAAGCTATGGATGAATAAAAGTTTTGCTACCTAGATTAAACAAGTAAATTCAATATATTGCTCCATTAACCCCACTAATTGCTCGTTTTATTGGACAACATTTTGCATGTAAGGCCTTCAATATGCACAGATTAAATGAATCTAACCTTTCCCTAGAAACCTAAGGAGTCCCAAAACTGTGACCTTAGTAATGATCTGATTCTCGTTCTGTCAGTTATTCTCATTTGATCCTCAATTTGTTGCATTTGACTCTAAATAATCCTTCCAATTACTGTTGACAACCCAAACAATGACTTGTCTATCGCCCTCAAACTGCTTGGTGAGAAATAAGAGACATGGGAGAGAGATTTGGGAGAAAGAATGAGACAAATGTCTTATGCCTGAATTGTTTTATATTCACGCTTTTCAAAGTATACAATTACATCTCCCAATGTAGAGCAGTTATACAACCTATATAATACTCTCCCTCAAGTTGGTGTATTGAAATCTATGTTTATAATTAGTTCAAAGACCGTCGAGGGACTTGGTGATTTGACCTTATAAGTTGTGAGACAATATGTCTTGAGAGTATCTTTTCTGTGACAAAATAACAAATGATTTCTGTGTACTTGAGGTCCTCTCATGAAGCATTGGAGTAAATGCAATATGAATTGACTTGATTATTACGCATAAGTCCATCCAATCAATCTCTCTGAACTTCAGTTCTTTGTCGATTGATTCATCATTCATATGAATTTCATAAGTCGTAGTACTATGACTCAATATTCTTCTTTGGCATTGAATCTTGAAACCACATTTTGTTTCTACTCTACCAAGATACCAGTTAGACTCAACAGCTTTAACCCCTATAGTTGTTGCAATTTTGGATATTACCCTTGTTTTTGTACAACGGAACCATCATACTCCACCTTCATTCTTCGGGCATCTTCTACGTCCTAAAAATAACTCCACATACAATACCAAATATACATATCTGATGAGGTGTCAAGAGAACACTGAATGATCAACTTTCATTGTGGGTTATGCCAAACTCCTAAATAACTATGTTAAACTTACCAGTCCATGATTGAGGTGATTGTTGCAAATCATATAGTGATCAAAGCACAAGACCAGTATACTTCGTTTGAGCAACAAAACTTGATGGTTTCTCCATGTATACTTTATCTTCAAGTTCCTGATAGAGAAATGTGTTTTTTGATGTCAACTCATGAAGAGGCCAATCACGAACAACAATGATGGATAGGAAAAAACTAATAGAAGCAATCCGAGCCACGGGAGAGAATATATCACTATACCTAGTACAAAAATCGGTACATAACATTTGGCAACCAAATGTGCCTTAAGCCGATTAACCTGTCCTTAAAGATTAACCTTTACTAACGTAACACACATTGGCAACCAACAATTAATTTACCTAGAAGTAGGAATGAGCTCCAAGATATCACTAGAGTGTAAATCAAACATATCTAAAACATAAATTGTCACCGGGCTGAATTAGAAAAAGTTTCTTCTCTAGATTTAGAATTGAAATAAAGGAGAAATATGACCCAAAAAGGCATAATGGGTGATTACAAACAATGTTTACTCAAAACAATATATACGGTAATAACGAGTACGAGTAGTAGGATACCTTTGTAAACAACCACTAGTGAGTTATGTGTAGGTGACAAGTTGTAGGCGAAGGATCCGATGTAAGATGTGAACATCCAAATATAGCATAGGACGCTAGCGACGAGTATAAGTCAAAAGTGTTGATTTTTACAAAAAAAACTGAACAAAAATAAGGTCAAAAGGAATGTGTGTTGTGAAGGGAGATGTTGGAGAAATGTTGAATCTTCTAATGGTACTGCTGGTAAAACCATGGAGGTGTCGAGATGTTCAAAGGGAGGTACGGGATGAGGCTAAGTTTCAAGAAGGTGATATCGGCCAATAAAAGGTAAAACATCTTTGTTCAAAAGTTACAAGGATAGAACATCTTACTGTATAAGTAGCGTGCGAATGTCACATTGAGATAGATATTCTTCCTTTTGACTTCCAAATATAAGAAGAGGTATTATAAAGGAGACGTCTAATGAATAATTTGATTAGAGTTCATAAACTGATGGAATATGGAAGACAAATGTGCAATATTTAGAAGTCATGTGCTGTGTATTTTGCAAGGTGGGGGATAGAGGGGAATGTGCAGTTATGAGAAGTTCAGTGAGGAGCCAAAATCGACGTTGATTGCCAACCATCACTTGCAGGCTCCCACGGGCCGGCCCACCAGTTTTTGAAAATACTTTCATATATTTAAAATTTAAGTTCTAACCTATAATGTATTTGCAATTCAAAAAATATCTTGTTAGACATAAAATTTCTGCAAAACTTAATAACTTTTGACATTGTTCCAATAGATTACAATAAAACACAAAAAAATGGAGGACAATATTCTATTTGTTAAAAGTCAAAACTCGAACAAATTACTCAAGAAAACTTTCATGACACTTATGACATATTTAACACCAACGCACCATCTACGTCGAGCACGTTCGAATCCACTTGTGACAAGGTGGTCTTAACATCTTTACTTTCATCTCTATCTACAATTCATATGCATTGTTAATTAGTTAAACATTATGAAATAACTAAATTTTAAAAACTAATAACATTTAAATAAAAGTTTTATTTGGCCCACGGGCCAGCCGGCCTAGCTTCGTTCAAGCCTCATAGGCTATAGGCTTATTTGGGCCAGGCTAAAAAAGTCTCGCACTTAGATGGGCTTCATAAATCTTAGCCCAATCCTATCACAAGATGTGCTATGCCGGCCCAGCGGGCTAAGCTCATATTGACGACTATAGGAGGTTGAGAAGAGTTGATTGCTTTACAGCTTCACTGAACAGCCAAATTGATGCCAATTACCACTCCTCACGACAGTTGGGAGGAGATCACTGTTATATCCTTCTGATGCCTAAGCCAACTTGCTCCCAGCGTTGGAAAGGGCAAAGGAACAAGTTTCTTGTTCATAATTTGAGGTCAATTGCGACTAAGACCAACAAAGGGAGAGATGGAGTCGATAGAATTTGGCGAGTTAACCACAAAAAAAGTAAGCCCAAAGACCAAGTCAGGTTCTAGGATATCCTATTGTTGAATAGGGATGGTGGGAAGCTAGGACATGTACAGATCCTAAGTTTTGTTTAATTTAGCCAACTAATCACCCACCAGCTTTGTAGCTGAGTTTGATCTGCTAGAAGGGTATAAGTAGTAGTCCTAGTCTTTGCTTTTACTCTTATAAATGTCAAGACTTTTTGTTTGATGTTGTATTATCGGAGCCAATGCCACGCGTAGGGAATGAGAAAAAATGAAAGGGATGTGGAAGGCAATGAGTAGGGATAAGGTGTGGGAAGGAGAATGGCGAGGTAAGAGGGGGCTCATGTCAAGTCATAGTGGTGCTCCGAGAAAGGGACCGGTGGCTCCGGATACCTTTTTTTCAATGTGATTTTCTTTTGCCTATTTTTTCCAAGTTTGGCCTTCCTTTTTCTCCCATTCTTTTGTTTCTTTTGTGAAATTACCCTTCTAGCCTCGAAATGCATCCACATGAGAGATTGAAAAATTGTTTTGATTTGGCTGGTTGGTGTATTGAAGGATCATTCAAAAACAAATGTGATTGATTAGAGATTTAAACAAAGGAAGGAGCCAAAATTGCCCCTAAACTATTGAAATAGAGCAATTATACCCTCGTCTGTATATGTTAGGAAAGACTTGATTCTGATTGAGATTTGATTTTTGATTGATTGTAATTTATTTCCTTTCCTAAATCAGAATCAATTCAGAATAAAATCTTTCCTAAAATAGTTATAGGACCTAGTGTATAAATACCTTTGCTTAGGGATGTAAGAAACACATAGAAATACAATAAGCCTTTTCTGTTTCTGAAAATCTACATGGTATCAGAGTCATTGCTGCCTTTTTGAGGTGAGTTATCTCCCTCGCAACACTAAGGTTCTGGTTTTATGACTTTTGTCAAAGATGTCAAATTTTCTCTCTCGGTGGTTGTCCGCAGCATAAACTCATTTTGTTCAGTTTTTGGTTGGAATTTCTTTCTGTTGGGGTTGCTGGAACATTCATATCCCTACCGGTTTTGATTTTTTCGTTCACCGGAGTTAAGGTTCCATCGAGACAAATTTAGTTTTCGGCGAGGTAGATTATTTTTGAGAAATTTTCTTCGGATTTTGATGGGCATAAAATATGGAGGCATTCGAGGAGACGGTTTTTGGAGAAATCTTGTCTTCGGATGAAATTCAGCTTCTCCGTCACCTCCTAGTCAAACATGACTTCGCTAATGTTGCCACATCCAATTATGTGCAATCAGGTACTGCTTTTGCTGCTCACCTTAATTTTGGATTGTTGATTTGGTGCAAATAGACACATGACAGGCTCTTCTAAAGGCATTCAAAACTATTCTTTGTGTCTCAAAGAAGATAATGTTAAAATAGCCAGTGGACACCTATCTCTGGAACAGGTTCTCTCGTTTGCACTCCTAATATTAAACTATCATCCGTGCTCCATATCCCTAGGTTCCATGTCAATCTTTTATCTGTTATTGCCATCACCAAAGCTCTAAATTGGAAAATCGAGTTCTTCTCGATATTTTTCAAGATCTTCAAACAGGGAAAATGATTGGCAGTGTAGATTGCGTGTTGATTTGTGTATATTAGATGGAATTCAAAACTCTGGTCAAGCCTTTTTTGGGGAAGTGAGGATGTCAACCAAGAAATAATATAGCGGCATAGACGGTTAGGACACCCATCATTCTTTGTTTTGAAGAAGTTATATCCCGATTTGTTTTCAAGGGCTCAATTTGAATCTTTGTTCCGTGATGCGTGTGAATGTGCCAAGCATACTAGAAACTCTTATCCTGTGAGTGATAATAGAAGCACGACTCCTTTTATGACTATTCTTTCTGATGTATGTAGTCCTACCCAAACTGTTTCTTTGTCTGGTGGTCGATGATTTGTTACTTTCATTGATTGCTGCACTAGGATGACTTGGGTATAAAGTGAAGTTTTCTCTTGTTTTCAGTCATTTCATAAGATGATTTTTACTCAGTGTGATGCCAAAATAAAAATCTTTACTTGACAATGGCAGCGAATACATGGATAAAAGATTTGATGCTTATTTGGAGTCCAATGAGATAGTCCATCAGACTAGTTGTCCAATGAAACAGGGTCGCTGAAAGAAAAAATAGTCATTCGTTAAAATTAGCAAGATCTCTTATGTTCACCATGTATCTACCAAAACCTTACTGGGGGATGTTGTTCTAGTGGATGCCTATATTTTCAATAGAATGTCACTTAAAACCCTCAATTTTCAAAGTCCCCTTGAAGCTTTAAAGGGTAAGAATGAATATATTGTTCCTCCACCTTGAAGCTTTAAAGGGTAAGAATGAATATATTGTTCCTCCAACTATGTTACTCGGACTTTTCGAAAATGTCGATGGGTGCATTCCGGGTCCTCCAAAAGTAGTGCATTTTTGGAGTATCCGACACGGGTGCGACAACTGTTTTGGAGAGTCCGCGCAACATAGTCCTCCATAGGTGTTTGGGTTTGCTTGCTTTGTGCACACTAGGAATTCTAGGAAACTTGATCCTAGAGCGATAAAGTGTGTTTTCATTGGATATTCTCCGACACAGAAAGGTTACAAATGTTATCATCCTCCACGTAGGAGATCCTTTACTAGCATGGATGTTAACTTTCGAGAATCTGAGCCCTATTTCAGTATTACCTCATCATCTATTCAGTGGGAGAGCAGTAAGGAAGAAGAGGTGATTCTACCTAGTACCATTACTGGACATCTTGTTGATATTGTCACAGGGGAAAGTAAAACTGGAGAAAGAATTTAGAGGGAGACTATTGGGTGTTTGGATAGGCTTGATTGAAAACTTACTTAAGAAGAAATATAGTAGAAGAAGCCATCATGCAATCTACCGAAGCTGAGCCTTCTTCTACTGGTGAATTATCTACATTTCCTAGTGAATTAGATGAGCCTATTGCTTACAAAAAGAGTTAGATCTTGCACCACTAAATATTCTTTATCTAATTTTGTCTCCTATAATTCTTTGTCTCCCTCCTATAAAGCCTTTGCCTTGTCTATTTCTTCTGTGTCTATTCCACATAATTGGAGGGAAGCTTTTGCAGATCCTAAATGGAAGCAAGCTATGATTGAAGAAGTGAAGGCCTTGTCAAAAAATGAGACTTGGGAACTTGTCACTTCACCACCAGACAAGAAGTTGGTTGGCTGCAAATGGGTCTTGACTGTGAAGCACAAAGTTGATGGCTCGATTGAAAGATTCAAAGCAAGATTGGTGGCTAAGGGATTCATTTAGACTTATGGAGTGGATTATCTAGAAACATTTGCCCCTTGTTGCAAAAATAAACACTATTAGGATTCTTTTGTCTTGTGTAGCTAATCTTGATTGGGACTTACAACAGTTTGATGTAAAAATGCATTTCTTCATGGAGACTTAGAAAAGGAGGTGTATATGGAGATTCCTCCTGGATTTGATACTGAACAAAGTCAAGGAAAGGTGTGCAGGCTGATGAAAGCCCTGTACGGACTGAAGCAATCCCCTAGAGCTTGGTTTGACAGATTTTGCAAAGCAATGATTTCCTTCGGCTACTAACAAAGTAATGTTGATCATAGTCTCCACAAGACATCAAAAGGATAAACTCACTCTTCTTATATTTTGTGTTGATGACATAGTAATAACAGGAGATGACAAATAGGAGATGACCCGATTGAAGAAGCTATTGGCACATGAATTTGAGATCAAGGATCTAAGAAAATTGTAGTACTTCTTGGGAATTGAGGTTGCTAAATCAAAAAGAGGAATCTTTATTTCTCAGAGAAAGTATATTTTGGATCTTTGAGAAACTGGTATGATAGATTGCAAACCAGCAGAATCGCTCATTAAAGGTAATCACAAGTTACAAACAACAGTTGGAGAGCTAGTTGATAAGGGGAGGTACCAGAGGTTGGTTGGAAGACTCATTTTTCTCTCTCATACTAGACCTGGCATAGCCTATTCAGTCAGCTTGGTGAGTCAGTTCATACATTATCCCCGAGATTCTCATATGCAAGTTGTCTTTCACATCTTGCGGTATCTGAAGTCTGCTCCAGGCAAAGGTCTACCTTTCTCCAAACATGGTCACCTTCAGGTGGAGGCCTATACAGATGCGTATTGGGCTGGATCTTTAGATGATAGAAGATTTATATCCGATTATTGTACACTCGTAGGAGGAAATTTGGTTACTTGGAGAAGCAAGAAGCAAAGTGTTGTTGCTTGAATCAAGTGCGGAAGCAGAATATAGAGCTATGGCCAGACTGAACTTTGGTTATTAAAATTACTAGAGGAATATAGACTCTCTAAAAAGCGGAAACTTTCCTTTTATTGTGACAACAAGGCTGCAATCAGCATAGCTCAAAATCCAATCCAGCATGACCGAATAAAGCATGTTGAGATTGATCGACACTTCATCAAAGAAAAAGTTACAATTGGTGTTTTGATCTTGTTTCATGTGTCATCGGAAAAGCAACTAGCTGATGTGTTTATCAAAGGTCTCAACAAACGGACTTTTCACACACTGGTTTGCAAGTTGGGCATGTGCGTCATCTTTGCACTAACCTGAGGAGGAGTGTTGATTGGCTTAATTATTTGGAATTCTGATTGGGATTTGATTTTATTCTGATTGATTGTAAATTGATTGTCATTTATTTCTCTCCCTAAAATAGTCATAGGACCTAGTGTATAAATACATTTGCTTAGGGATGTAAGAAACACAAAGAAATACAAGAAGCCTTTTTTCCTTCTCAAAATGTACCATTTCCAAAATCAATTAGGAGCATATATTTTGTTTCAGCAAAAGTCTACATGGAAAGGAAATCAAAATATTTCAGAAAAATATAAACATATCCCATTTTTTGTCTTTCATACGATTTTGAGATTCAACACATAGGGCCTGATGGGTTATTATACAAATTTGAAGCAATACTACTATCAAAATCACATGTAATTTAGACAACTAGCATATACAATATACGGGTTACCTCTTGAAGCATGAGCACAACTCGTCAATCAAGTAGCCCTCCAGTTTCGCGGATGGCCAGCGAAAACACCACCAAGTTTGCTCCTAACCAGCAAGATCATGATCCAGCAATTCCACTTTCTTCACCCGTGTGACGCAGATAATACCCACAATTAGCAAAATTCGAGTGAACGAATTTCTCTCGGAAAACATGTCCCGAATACGGCTAGAGAGAACGCCTACCTCTAGAGGGAAAAATTATGTGTATTTATAACACACATTTTAAGGATTTAAAGCCCTTTTCCAAAACCTATTGGAATTTTTTTTATTTCCTAACATCCATGCACAACCGGGATCACTTAATTTAATTAATGAGGCTTTCGATTATGGAATTAATTCGAAATATTTGAATTAACTCTATCATAATAATCACGAATTATTCCATTAAAAATTCGTAATTGCACTCCTGAGTTCAATTTTAAAATTCTTCCATTAAATCTTATTAACTCCTCATGTTAAGATTTAGATATTAATCAATGACAATTTAATTTGTTACTTATTTCCTTTAGAATTTCACTTAACTTATTTTATGTGTCGGATACAAAATTTATCGGTCAATAAAGGTGTATCATCAATCTCAATATGGAGACATGAATTACATCTACTAATCATTACATCACTAATATATATCATTATTGCCCAATTTACCTGGCATATTGACTCACAAAAAAATCTCGTCTTTTAATAAATTACAACAACAACCCAGTATATTCCCATGTGGGGTCTAGGGAGGGTAGGATGTACGCAGCGTTACCCCTATCCTGGAAAGGTAGAGAGACTGTTTCCGAAATGACCCTCGGCTAGAGAAAGTGAAGGGAGCCCTGATAACAAGTGATAGCAAGACAAAGCGTTAGAAAACTAAATCAGAGGTAACAACAAAGAATATGAAAGAGGTACCAATAACAAGCTATAGCAAGATAGTCTATTCAGGCAAAAGGTCTGAGGCAGCATACGAGAATATGGCGAAGTACTGCTAGCAACTACGGAATTACGGAAGGTAAGTAGTAACAGAACAAGACACGCGACTATAGCAAACTAAGGAAAAGAGGGAACCATACTAGCACTAATACCAACGAACTAGGGAATACAAAGAGAAACGCGCGACTACCTACTAACCTACCACCCTAATCTTACACCTCCACACCCTTCTATCTAAGGTCATGTCCTCGGTCAGCTCAAGCTGCGCCATGTCCCGCCTGATCACTTCACCCCAAGACTTCTTAGGTCTACCTCTGCCCCTCCCCTCACCTCCCAAGGCTAACCTCTCACATCTCCTGACTGGGGCATCTGTGCTTCTCCTATTAACATGCCCAAACCATCTCAACCTTGCCTCACACATCTTAGCCTCCACAGGGGCCACTCCCACCTTGTCCTGAATAACTTCATTCCTAATTCTATCCAATCTAGTATGCCTACACATCCATCTCAACATCCTCATTTCCGCTACATTCAGTTGCTGGACATGAGACTTCTTGACTGGCCAACACTCTGCCTCATACAACATAGTCGGTCTGACCACTACCTTGTAGAACTTACCCTTAAGTTTCAATGGCACATTCTTATCACACAAGACACCGGAAGCGAGCCTCCACTTCACCCATCTTGCTCCGATACGGTGAATAACATCGTCATCTATCTCCCCATCCTTCTGAATTATGGATCCCAGATATTTGAAACTCTCTCTCTTGGGAATGACTTGTGTATCGAGTCTCACATCCCCGTCTGCCTCCTAGGTAACACCACTGAACTTGCACTCCAAGTATTCTGTCTTGTTCCTGCTTAACTTGAAACCCTTCGACTCTAAAGTATGTCTCCAGACCTCTAGCCTCTCGTTAACGCCACCTCGCGTCTCATCAATCAGCACTATGTCATCCGCAAATAACAAGCACCAAGGCACCTCCCCTTGAATGTGACGCGTCAAAGAATTCATCGCAAGGGAAAACAAAAACGGGCTAAGTGTTGATCCCTGATGCAACCCCATCTCAACCGAGAAGTAATCAGAGTCTCCTCCTGCTGTCCTCACCCGTGTCTTAGCCCCATCATACATGTCCTGAATCACTCTGATATATGCTACTGGCACACCTCCAGCCTCCAAGCATCTCCAAAGAACCTCTCTCGGTACTTTGTCATATGCTTTCTCCAGGTCAATGAACACCATATGCAAATCCTTCTTCATCGCCCTATACCGCTCCACCAATCTCCTCACAATGTGACTGGCCTCAGTAGTCGACCGCCCCGGCATGAAACCAAACTGGTTCTCGGAAATGGACACACACCTCCTCAATCTCCCTTCAATCACCCTCTCCCACACTTTCATCGTATGGCTTAACAACTTGATACCCCTATAGTTGTTGCAGTTTTGGACATCCCTCTTATTCTTGTACAACGGGTCATCGTGCTCCGCCTCCACTCTTCAGGCATCTTATTCATCCTAAAAATGACGTTAAACAACCTAGCAAGCCATTCCAATAATTATTATATCAAGATTAAGAGTAAAATATATTTAATGGACTAGAGAATTATTTTTATTAAATCAGTATAAAATACTCATCTCTACTTGGTCCGTTTACTACGTATAAATGTATTAGCACAAGAAATTGTAATTAAACTATTAATTATTCCGATGGTTTGTCCAATTTCATCATTAGATTGTGAACTCAAACTTTATTCTTATAAGAACCGATAATTTAATCTTCTGTGTATAAGCTAAAACTCTATACACTAAATCATTTACTCCTCTGTTTCAATTTATGTGTTAGTTTGACTTCGCACGGGGTTTAAGAAAGTAAGAAAGACTTTTAAATCTTGTGTTTACACTTAAGATGTGTGTAATGTACCAAAATACCCTTGAATTTTGTGGTCTTAAATATGCCACGTGGAAAGTTGGGGTTAAGGAGTTACTAAATATAGAAAGAGGCATTCTTTTTTAAACAGATTAAAACAAAAGTAAGACACATGATAAGTAAATGGACAAACAGACGAATATATGATCTATTTAAATCTTTATTAAAATCTGAATAAATAATTATTTCATAATGAATAATATATCTAAACAAATGATTAATAATATATCTCAACGTGGCTGATAAACTAGCTTCTGAGATACGCCGATGACAACCCAAAAGATTGTCGTCTCTGATGTCCTCGTGCTGGAGAAGTAAACCACCCCCCGACCTGAACCGATATCTTTCTGGGGACTCCGGGAGAAATCTTCTGCTCCGGAGACGAAGGAAACAGGAAGATTGAAATTGATATGGAAGGAATTGTTGCTACTGAATCTTATTCGCTTAAGGAAGAAAGAAACTAAGTCGAAGAACTCCCAAATCCTGAACAAAAAGCTTTAGCGGAGTTGAAACATCTAGTTCAAGTGCTCTGATGAACAACCGGCACCACAGCACCGACAGAAACACCAGCGATGATGGAGCTGGTGCTGGACCAAGAATTGGCTATGTTCTGACTACCCTGCTAAGATAATTGAACCTTTATTATTTTAATGCTATTCTCAATTGCTTATTTAGTTTTCATTTATATATATGTAATGACATTCTGCATGAAGATTTCAACTTTTTGTGTATACGTGCTTCTTATAAGTTTCGACAGCCATGGAGGGGAAACCAACTGAGGAAGACTTTCTAACCGTCGTGCGAGCCTTCCACTGGGGGCCCGCTATGCCAAAAGCGAGAGAAACCCAATCCCTCTCTTTCCTTTTTTCGCCCCTATGTCGCCACACGGGGGAACATGGGAACGTAAAAAAGGGGGTCCTATCAACTTGTTCCGACCTAGGATAATAAGCTCATGAGCTTGGTCTTACGTCACCGTCGAGAAAGGATTAATTTCCTTTCCATGTGGCCTTACGCTGGAACAAAGTAGGTTGTGGAAATCCATGTCAGCAAGAAAATATTATTATAGTGGATTAAAATCACACCTAGAACTCCGTAAGTTTTTAGGGGCATAAACGAGTCATTTGACTAACGGTGAGGGTAAATTTGGGACGATAATCAAACTGGTATAATTGCTCTATTTCCAATAGCAAAGGGGCAATTTGGCCCTTTTCCATTTAAACAATTGGTAAGGTGAGGGTGGAAGTATAAGAGCATAGTTCTTGGAGTCGTTTGGTGATTTACTCCTTCGATGGTAATAGGAATTGTCGCATCGAAAGTGACCAAATTAAAAAATTAGTTATTCTATGGATCTTTGTCAGGTTCCGAAGCTTTTGTTTGAGCTGCGGATCATGAGTAAATATTTAATTATTGTTTTAAACAAGGCTACGTTGCTGTGCATTTCAGTTCAAAGTGAACTTATAGACAGTTGTTCATCTTGCAGCTTATCAAGATCACAGCACCTTTACCATCTATCCTTCAAACACGAGAAGAACGCAAGGCGAATCAGCCCGATTCCAGCGCCCCTGCTTGTGCCAATAACTAGGTAGTCAAGCTTATCCTACCTCTTGGCCTGCAGATACAGTTCGAAGTAGAAGAATGATTGATTTAAAGATTCAAGTCATGGCACAATGTTGGTTAATGTGACTTGTAAGTTTATTTATTTATAACTTAGAAGCGTGTTTTTCTTGTTCCGTTTTCTTTGGTCAAAAGATTTTGGAAAGAAGAGATGGAGAATTTTTAAATTTAGACAAGACTAAAAAAAACTTAGTGGGATCTTTACAGCACGTCCTGAGGCAGATATTTCGCGGCTGGGCCTGTGAAAACGATTATTGACACAATAAGTCAGTAATAGGGTGCGGTGGGACCTGGCTAAAAAGAAACCCCGTGTTTTTTCTTTAATCACCTGTCAAAGAGGCCAGCTGTCACTAACCAATATCTATCCAAATATCCCTAGAGACAAGCTTCTCTTTCCACAGTCAACTTAAATCTCACATTCCTTGTAATCCTCTGCAGTTAGTAGTAACCACCCCAACGAGCCCCAGAACAAAATCAACAGCCACTAAATAATAATATCAAACACCAAAAAAAAATGTAGATGTAGCTGTAGCTGTAGGTAAGGACAAGATAAGAAGGGAGAAACATTGTAAGATGATGCAAAAGGTACCGAATTTCTTCCACCTCCCAAGCTTCTGATAAATTATTGCTGTATTTCCATCAAATACAACAAATACAAAGCTACTGGCAAATATTACAGACACCTAGAATTCTGTAACCAAAAAGACGGCAACTACTACCATCTACTGCCTATTAAGTATCCTGAATTAAAATTACAAAACCTATTGTACATTGTGGCAAAAAGAGAATTGCCACGGAGACCATCCACTGTGGCCTCCCTTGCGATCAACTACCTGCTGATGTCCCCCTTACTTAACCAATAATCATCTTCTCTGATGATGCTTGTCGCCTGCCCACTAAATTGTTCAGCTTTGGCATAATGCATTTTGATTGCAGCCACCGGATCAGAGACGCCGGTGCACTGCCCTCCCACCAGAATCCCTCCTCTACCAACAACCACACCCCTTGCCTGTTGCTGCATACTAGACACCACATCGAACCCATTTCTTCTTTGCATCTCAGAGAACACCGCATCTTGCCTCTGTTTCATTTCTATAGTAAAAGGCTGCACATCTAGACTCCTGTACACTTGATAATCTGCTGCTGCTACTCCATTGTTGCTACTTACATCTCTAGTTGGAAAGACAGGGACACCGTTCAAACTCCGCTCAGTGGCTGTCTTCACAACCCCATGCAAAGGAGGCTGTTGTTCCACTTTGCTGGAAGATATCGCATAATTACCAAATGCAGCAGGATATTTTGCCAGTAAGATGGCAGAGTCAGGCAACGAAGAAAACCCTGTTTGTATTCTATTTCCATCCCAGAAACCAAAACTTCTTACTTGATGATTCTCAGAGCCCAGGAAGTTATTGCGCTCGAATTTGGCAGTGGGTGAATTCCCATCTAAACTGTGACTTGCACTAGACATATTGCTACAAACTTTCAACTGCTGATTGCTACTATCATTCTGCTGCGCATTGGAACTGGTATTCGCTTGAGGGCATGGTTTACTGAGAATCTGTCCAAACAATTTCACATCACCATTCCTACAAGGTTTATCCACATTTGATAAGCTACCTCCTACAGTCTGTTCTCGGTTAGTACCATTGCACCTCTGGAGAAAGAAACCAGTTGTAGATGACGTATCTGAACGTAGATTCTTACCCACTTTCTGGATTTCTTGCAATGCAGCTGATGTACTGCAGCCATCTCCACTCTCCTTCATGGCCGACTCCCCCAATGAATAGCTGCCAAGAATCTGCCTGGATTCGACATGGGCTATCTGTGAGGTACTCGGCAAGGGCTGCTCAGCTGACTGAGTAGCATTCTCACGCTGCTGATCACCAACATTCTCAAGTTCTAGTTCTGATAAATAAACAGCATTAGAAGCTCGAGGCATCTTTTTCCTCAGAACTGAAATATTGCTTTCTGAGTAATTGACATCAGGCTTACACTCAGAATCAGATTCCAGAAGAGTCGTATTCTGAGATCCATTAAGAGGGCACAATTCAACTCCCCTAACAGCAGCAAGACGTGAATTACTTATGGACGAAACCATACTGGACTTGGTATCTTCCAAAAAGAAGTTTGACCTACTTACTTCAGCGCTATCTGCTTTTCTATTTTTCAAATCACGTTCAGGCAATAATTCCTTTATTTCTTCCCATAAATGCTTGCCAGAAACATTATTGGCACACAATATGTCTGCCGTACCATTCTCAGAGACATCTCCATCAATTCGAACACCACCTTCCTGAGAAACCGTAACCATATTTTCATCCCCTGGACCATTTTCAGTACAAGCACCAATCTGAATCTCACAATGCCTGTTAAATTCCACCCTCTGCTTATCCACATGACAATTTACCTGAACTGAATTCTTTGACACAAGTTCGGTATCTACTGAATCCAGTTCTCCAGCCCCATCTTTATCATCAGAGCTGGTCATATCAGGCTTTGAAATCCCTGCACTCACACATAAATCAGATAGCTCTTTCAACTTCAAACTTGATTTTTCATTACAAAACAGCTCAGTTCCCATAACACAAGCATCAGGATCATTTCCACCATTAACATCCTGCCTCACCAAATTGCCAGGTCCAGGAAGAATCTTATCCAGTCCAAGACACTTCCTGGCCTTGCTAAAGAATATCTTGCACTGCTCCCGGGATCTCGTTCTGACACATCTTGATACCATAACAAAATCTTTGCCATAAGCTGACACAGCCTGGATGAAGATTGACTTCTCTTCATCCGTCCAATCAGTAGGATCCATCTCGCCACAGCTCTCATCTGAACAGGTTTCATCATCAACACTCTGGGTAACCTCTGGAGTCAGGGGCAATCTGGTCGATGAACCCACTTTCTGGTGCTTCCATTCCTGGTTTCCTTCTGCTGGATCAATTGAACTTGTAATGCAGGAACTCATAGCTTCTGATGATAAGGAACCACAGATACCAGTCAAAACATCAGCAGCCACTCTTTCTCTTTCACTATGACATACATCAAGACTGTTTGACCTCTCCAACTCATTGTGTCTGGACGTCTTGTGCTCAGTGACCATTCGAACTGAGTACTTTGACGTACACTTTTGCTGAATTTCAATACTATCCTCAACATTAGCTGCAATTGCTGATGCAGCACCTAAGATATCAAGAGAAACAGAATTAGCCTCACGGTTCCATCTTTTCCCAGAAGAAGCAACAAGGTAGGTATTTGCAGAACAAACTTTTGCTTGTTTAGAATAATCTGGTTTTCTCTTTGTTCTCTCAAAACAATCTGATTTGTGATTCTTGTAATAGAACTCTATGCAATCAGCAGTTGTTTTATGATCAAAAAAAGAAGCTATCTTCCTGAAGTCTTTCCCAAAGGTAGCAAGTTTGTCAATAAAACTTTCTCTCTCCTCTGATGTCCATGGATTGATCACAGACCTTTCTTTCTCAACAGCACAGGGATCTTCCACCAGACTATTTTTTGAAATAAACCTTGACATCGTCCTCTCCTTCTGATCTAAAACTAAAGCAGGCATCCTTAATGTGTTCCTGTAGAACTTCGCCTTAAGATCTGAGAGCAGCCTGCTTGCAAAGTTCAATACTTCCGATGAGGGTAGGCTTGAGTTTCCAACTGCATTGGCAATGGACATTTTTAAAATCAGTATTGCAAAGAAAACGAGCATGAACGCAAACAAAGCCACTGGGATATTGCTAAAGTTAAACAAGAAAAGGATGAAAACAGCTTCACACATATTTGCAGACATAGGATGCATATCTCAAGGAAGTTGTAATTTCTTTTGCGTCCAAGACAGCTTCACGCACCTCTCCCACAAGCAAGGGTAAACCTGCCATGGAAGCTGGTACAGATGGGCTCTCTCACACTGAGTGTTGTAGTTGGGTTATAAAACTGGGTTCTTCGGGTTGCTAGCCTGTTGTCACTTATACGCCTGAACCAGTCAGTCATCCCCAGTTATCCCCTCGGCAATAAATTAAGGAACTAGCTAAATTGGAAACAAACAACTAACAGATAATCACGCATGATCATCTTCTTATGTGCTTTTGCTTTAAAATACTACTTACAACGTGAGAAACAAAAAATTTCATGAAGTGGGATTGTAGATATCTAATTCCAACAAGAATTTACAATGTGCTACTTATTGAAAATATTAGGCAGACACGCACAACCTGCAAGATATGACTAAATATACAAGAGTATTTCAAGCATCGCCCCATTTTAGTCCTCCACGAAAGCTATTGCAAATGTCTTGGGTGTGGATACGTACCGGATATGGTCAATAAACATTGGTACTTTGACCAATGACCACAGCCTAAGGATAAAATAGAGAAAAGATTTCGCATTTTGATTTCTCAGCACAAAAGCTACTGTGGATTTCTACCTACAACTTGAGAATAATAAGGATTCTACAAGCTACATGTACGTTCTCCACATAACGTCTCATGATTTAGGCATATTTTTATAGCTCTATTTAAGATACAGCCAAATCCCCGGACCTTTATCTTGATCCGTACACATGAATATTAAAATTTACAAAATGTAGGATTCAACCTCTAGATCCGTATCCGATACCCGCACCGAGTCCGAGCAACTTAGCAAGAACCTACTAAACATTTTTTCTGGATCAGACCTCCAGCACGCAAAGAGACGAGAAAGCTTAAAAATAGAATTCCACATTTTAAACTTAAAAAAACAAAGTACCTTTCAAATCAAAGAGCAAAATTGTGGTAAAGATTGAAAGAAAAAAAAAGATCGAATTAGAAACTGTCTAGATTATCAAAATAGATTCTAATTCATGAGGGCCAATGCCATGAACTAGTAAAAAGAGGACCACGGAAATGGCACAAAAGTCTTTTCCCCCCAACCCCAAACCCCTAGTTTGTAGGAGCTATAACATTGTCTGACTACCCTCCGGGCAACGAACAACAAATTGAGTACAATTAATTCCGAATTGTAGAATAGCAGCTTAACTTTGATTCATCTAACTACTCCCTAACTCTGGACCACAATGTTGAATGCTGTACCCACACATTAAACAAAAGTATCACACTTAAAATTCATCTCAATGGATAGTGGAACCAACTTGAGGCAAGAAGAGTGTAAGGTTGCAGCACGGCACCAAAATATCCCTATCTTGAAACTTCTTCGACTTTGGTATAGCAAAATTTTTAAATTTATAAAAGATACCCGCCAAGAGACAGATAAAGTCATTCAAACACATATATTTTCATCAAGCACAATTATAGGCATAAAATAAAAGGATTATGATGCCAAAAATGTACACTCATAGCATAGCAAATAAACTAACAGCGGGTTATTTTGACACAAAAAAAAAAAGCAAGGGGGTTCATGGTGCAGAAAGAAATGATAAAGGAAATAACATACCAGTAGTTGAAAATCGTGAGCGAACTGTAGAACGGTGTTTTTGATGTCCCATCTGCACAGGGCGCAGGCTAAACTCAAACTTTTTCTGAGACTTGGCACGAAACTTCCTTGCAGAAAGCATGTGCATGTCTTCCTTCCAAAGGTGCTGATGTACCCTAAACTTGAGGGCAATGATCTTTTCTTTGAACCGTTTAAACTGCTTCCTCCTAGCAAATCTTTCCTTAACCGCATGATCAATTTGCAAAGAAGACACACTTGAAAAATCAAAAGTGCATCTGCCAGCAGGCAGTAGGTTCTTGAATACATCAAATGCTCTGTGTGCAGTGTCTTTGTTGGCAGCTAATATCAAATTATATAAAGCATCTTTTCCACAGTTCAAACTGCCATCACAAACAGGTCGAGAACAACGGGCAGTCAGCTGGGAGCTCTCCCCGCAAGCAAGTGTGTCCCTTGCCATATCCTCGCTAAAACTGCACACTTTCACATCTGAACTTCTAGACTTAGATCTGTCCTCAGTGGAACTGCACACTTTCACATTATTACTTAAAGACTTGCTGTCATCTGAAATCAACATTTCACCAACATGTTTCATGGCATCAATAGGAGCCACATCTTTCTCTGAGGGTAATTCAACAAACTTTGAAGTTGCACTGCCTGGACTATCAATGTCCTCAACTTTCACCTCAGTGTGCTCCTTTTCCTGTATATTAGTCCCTTCCTCTCCAATTACATCTTCGGGTATAACAACTTGCAATGGAGCAGGTCTAGAAGCTATATTATTAGTGCCTCGATCTTCATGAGAGTTTGAGTTGCACTCTTTTCGTGGAGAACAGGACCCTGATGGAACAAGCTGGGTATATTCAGGTTCAGATATCAACGTCTTCAGTTCATTCTCAAGTGAATCAATCTCAAATTCAGTTTTTTCTAGCACCTTTGAAATATCGTTCTTCCAGATTAGCAACTTGTTCACTGCCGTTGATCTCATAAAACCAGAGTCCACGGAACTTGAGTCCTCAGATTGTAGCAATTCATTGATTGAAGAGTTCAGATTAGAGATTTGTGAAAGATCAAAATTCTCTAAGTTAAAAGCAAATTCCTCAGAGTGATATTGGGAGATGATACTGGGGGAGCCACATAAATTACCAACATCCTGGTCAATGTTTGTTGCCTTGATAGGTTGTTTATCCTCAAGACCTGTTATTATCATATCATGGGCAAAAACTGTGAATTAGATGCTAATTTCTCTCAACCAAACACAAACAAAATGTGAATAGTTTTTATCTTTTCTTAATCTCTTGTACTTAAAAAGGTTAACTAGTCTCACTATCTGGTATTCAACTGCAAAACCGTGATATCATATCAACCCACTTGAAAAGAAAAAACAGGGACAGAAATAAAAAATGCAAGGCTATGTCTACAGAAGACAAGACAAAGAACATATGAATTTTCTCTAATAAATGGAGTCAGAGAAAGGAGATTCTAGGAAGGATTCTGCTCGAAACCATAATACAGATAAGAAACATAGCTAATAAGATGCATGTCTTGATCCTTCAGCAAACCAACGAATGGGAGCAATAAAAGCTAAATCTTTCTTGACTACTACAAAAGCTCCACAAAGAGTATCAAATCTTTCAAGATAGGGATATGCAGTAGCCATGATGGAAAGTATATGCTCCCACACCAGACAAATGTTATAAGTTAGTGACCCGCTACACATATTGGGTCTGCGGAGAAGCCAAAAATAACAGAAAGAGCTAAAGTATCAGGCAACAGATAGTGAGATTTGTTGAATTAGGAGCATACCAAGTAAAATAACTCTACCATTTCAGTTACTAGAAAATTTGTAGAACTTGCCTTTTAATGTATTCATAAAGGTGAAGGTTGCATTACATATTATGCCTGCAAATGCAAAAGTTCAATGATTTTGAATCAAATCAGAAATCCATGACCTTCACCCTATCCAATTAAATTTTGAAAGTGGGGATATTACACTTCAATTGAACTACATTATCATTTTCCGACGTACAACTCTTCAGCATTCCAATTAAGACTGAAAATGTGTCCAAGTTGCTAGAAAAGACATACAGATCAAAGAAAATGCCTAAGTACAGTTCCTGACAGTTCAGATCCTTTAACACACAAACAACTACTTTGATCCCATCGTTTCCAGCGTGCTTCTTTCTTTCTTGTGGATAAGGTTAATGTATATACTTTCCAGTGTTCTTTTCCCGTCAATTATTTGTTTTTTTGGCATTCTTTGTATATTTTGGCAATTTGCCACTACAGAGAGGATGGGAGTAAATCCACAGTGTGCACCTATTTAACAGCATTACAATAAGGAATTACTAGAAAAAAATACCTGGGGAAGAACTACAAGCAACGGACGAAGGTGTGGCAGGAGAGGGACAATCCAGAGAAACAGCAACCCTTGGGCTTTTATCTGCCGTGTTCAAGGGATGAGGATGACCAGGTTCCACACTATCACCAGAGATACAAGCTCCCACCTTAGCAGCACTATCCTCGGGTACTTTCTTCTTCTCATACTTGGCCAGTCCTTCACCCCAACCCAGGCGCGGCTTCTTCCGGGAAGAAGTCTCTTCAGAAGGGGCAGCAGAAGTTACACATGCAGTAGCATCCCCTGTAGGAGATTGCAGAGCTTTTGAGTTTCCAGGCTGCAACTCAGGCTTTGTCTCGTTAGAATCGACTCCCATGCTTTTCGAGCTGCCTGAATGACTTAACGATCCCCTTGACGATAAACTTCCAGAGCGAGCCCATTTCAGTGGCCTCCATTCAATTGAACCCAGCGAGTTCCCCCTCTCAAATCTTTGGCCCGTGCTTGCTGCTCCATTACCGCTACCACTCTTATTGTGCTGGTCTCTAGAGTGAGACTGATCCCATGTATTGTTGACATGCTCAGAATTGTGTGGGACCATAACATCCGCTGGCCTCTGATCATCTGTAGCAGTATCATGCTGTCTTACAGGACCACTGGGGGATGCAGCAGCTTCCCAAGAGAGACCACCACCTCTTCTCCAATCCCTCTGACCACCAAACGACCTATTTTCCCTGCTACTACTCCTGCTTCCATACTTCCCACCACCATCCCCACGAGACTGCCGACAGCTCTCATCTTCCATAATCTTTTCATTGGAACGAGAAGGCATGAAACCATGTCCGGATTCTTCTGGATACATGTGCCAACTACCCTGCTTACCATGACCTTCAGCAGAAAAAATTCAAACCCCCAAAAAATAAGGTAACCAAAAAAGGAGGCAAAAATCAACAGATACAAACAAAATAAATAACCAGAATTTTAGAAGGCAAAAAGAAGAATTTCACATGAACTTCTAACTTGTGCAAAACAATACACCAACAGATAAAGCAAGAAACTCACAGATCTACACACAATTAAGGAGAAAAATCAACCCCAAAGTCAACTTTTGTGCAGTTTAGGCAACAGATCAGCCCTAGACACAAGTTCATACATACCGTAGAAACAATATTTACTCAAACCCCAAAGAACTAAATAATTGTAGATCTAAAACAAAAGCCATAAGACCCGCACGAATTTCTAGATCGAGAAAATTATTACAAAAGCGATAAATTGACCCAAAGGACGACAAAATAGAAACCCTAGATTAAGGGGCAGCAGTAAAGAAAGAAGATTAAAAAACTTACCAGGAGGGGCGCCTCTAGTAGGGCGAAAATCAGAAGGAACCCAGCGAGAAGAACCGTAGTGGTGGCGCGGCGGAGGCTCCCTCCAGCGGGGCCCACCCCTCAACAGTTCTGAACGATCGTGCTGCCTCCTCTCCTTGAAGAAATCCTTCCGATCCCAAGGTAATGGCTCCGACGGCATCTATTCTTTTTCTCCTCAATTGCATCACACACACAAATATCAAGCTAAAAATTCCAACAACCACCAAAATCGAACCGAAACCAAAATCGAAACAACCCCACACAAAAAATCAGGGCCAGGAAAAAGGAAACAACAGCTGTGACAAATAAAAGATCCCAAAACTGCACCAAACACCCCGCGCCACCGTAAAAAAGGAAAAGTAAACTAGGGTTAGGGTTTTCCTAAATTAAAAATAAAATGAAACAAATATGGAACAGAGAGTTTGTCGAATCTTGCTGTCTTGTTCTTCTGCTTCTTCAATGGAGAATCAGAGAACCAAAAAGAGAGGGTAAGAGAAGAGAGTGTATTTGTTGATAAGGGACAAAAGAAAAAAGAGGCAACCCCAGAGAGAGAGAAAGAGAGAATAGAGAGAAGAGAGGGAAAGAAGAAAAAAAGGATTTTTAATTTGTTTTTCTTTTTCTCTTTCTCTCTCTCTTTGATGAGATAAGAGAGAGAGAGAGGGAACGTATGCGGATCTCAACCCACTTATTATGCCACATTTCATTCAACTTTTGCATCCGATTCTTATTTTATTTTCCTTTTCCTTTTATTGCTACTAGTATTGTTTAGTATCTACGTGCATTTATTATTTTCATTTTTGTGGAAAAGGTTGTTCTCTCTAACTTGGGAAATCGAAATTGTTGAACTGGTCGCGGTTCTGTCTACCCTCCTTCCCTCGTTTTACCACCTTTTACTTTGTGCTCCTTGTGTCCTTTTTGTTTTTTACAACTATGCCCTTAGCTCTGTGGATGATATACAATCATGGTTAAAACCTTTTCTTTTGTTTTGGTTTCCATCCTATGTCCAAAACCTGCTTGGATGCCCCACTACTTCAAATATATATCGATAAGAATCATTAAAACAAAAATATTTTTTACCTGATTCTTTTTTTCATTCTCAAAATTATAGAATATTTGATTGAAGGCGAAAAGATCTTATCCATCTCACTATAGTTATTGGTGATGTATTCACGATCTTGAGAAAATTAGATCATTTGGTCTAAGACTAGCTATGCAGGGATTAATAGCAATAAAATAATTTCAATACATATTGTACTTACTTTGTAATAAAATATTCGTTCAATATAAGGGGTTGTTTTAATTATTATTTATTTCTAAATTATTAATCATTGTATCTTTATTTTTATTTTTATCTCCCTTAAGATAATACATACACTCATATTATAATTTAATTGAGTGTGTCATTTAAGTGAGCAACAAAAATGACAAATTGAATAGTGTACAAGTAATTCTGAATTATTATGTATATATAAAAATGGTATACATTGCTATGCTTGATTTTATGCGAGTGCATAGTTGAATCCAAACGAGCCCCGCACACATTCAGATTGTTCTCCTGTTTTTCTTTTTTCTGCCGAAATACGTAAAAAAATTCTAAAATTCACTCGGATTATTAGTTGTACCCTAAACTATTCATGGTCTTAATTACCCCTTAAACTTGATTTCTTGAGAGTCATTAACCCTCTGGATGTTGATGTAGTAAATAGCATGGATGCACTCTCTTTGAAGCGTGTGAGAGTGAAGAAAATATTAGAAATTAACTTCCAAGTAGGTTATTTTTCAAGTTTTAATTGTCACATAGTAATATATAATGATTTATTTGTTATAACTATGTATTTCTTCATGGTTCATCTTAATATACTAATTACCCCAATTTTTATTCTTTTTAATTCTTCTATAGATATGAGTCTATTTGTTCCAACGGCATATTTTTTCAAAGATTGGTCGGAATTCCATCATTTTAGCCAAATAAAAAACTTTTAACTAAAATAATGGAGTACTAATTGTGTATTTCCTATTATTTTTTTTCGACACAATGACTATTTACTTTAACTTTGAATTTTTACTTTCGAGTCAAATCAGTAAAAAGATTTAGCTACAACTCCATTACTTTTAATCAAATAAAGGAGGTATAGCCAAAATAATGAACTTGCAATTGTATACTCTTTTATTTCTTCTTTTGATGTAATAGCTATTTATTTCAATATATACTTTCACTTTTCGGGTAAAATCTGTAAAGAAAAAATACTTTTTTAGAGCTACATATTTTATATCTAAATAAAAAATTATGCCATAATAATTAAGTTCAAACAATATACTTTGTATATTTGTTAGATGCCTTGACTATTTATTTTAATTATATATTATTATTTTTTGGGTAAAATTAAAAAAGAATAACTAAAAATTTATTATTTTTAACCGAATAAAAAAATAGTCTAAATAATATAGTTCTAGTCAAGTTTTATTGTAAAATTTATCCGGAAAAAATCGTCTAAAAAGTAACACACTTAAAAGATAAAAAACATATTTTATTTTTCAAAAATTGCCACGTGGATAGGAAAATCCACGTGGCAGGTGAGTGCATCCCATTTCTTAAGATGAGATCACCAGAAGGTGTAACAACTATAAGGGAGTAATTGAGCCCACGAATAATTCAAGAGTATAACTAATAATCTGTACCAATTTTAAGGGGGTTTAAGGTATTTTGCCTTTTCTTTTTCTTCTTTCATCTGCGTTTGCGGGTAAAAAGGCGGATACTACTTGATTTCTTTAGTAACGGCTTGTTTGGATGGTTGTTACCCATTGTATTGTATTATATTGTTACTTTAAGTACGATGTTTGTTTTGATTGTAACTTCAATTTTGTTGTATCGTATCGTTAAATCCGTCTTTAAATAACGACGAAATGTGCCACTTTATGTAACAACTTATTTGGTGTGGTCGCGTCGTTATCTTGTCATTTTCTTTCAATCCCATCCTTTATTATTATTAAATAATTTTATTTATCATTTCCCTACCTTTTTATATAATAATTTTACCTTGTATCATAATTTTTCTTTATAATATTGCAAGTTTATTCTTCATATTGTTGGTGTGTGATATCAAGAAATGATGGCAAACGACTCAATCTATCTAAACATTGTATGTATCAAATGATACAATACAATACAATACGATACAATACAGTCTGAAACGATAAGTAACAACCATCCAAACAAGTTGTAAATTGCTTTTGTTCAATTGTGACAATTGGGAGTGAAGTATATTCTCATTATTCTATATATGAACTAAGAAGTATGTGATAGTATTTGATTGGGGTAAAAGTTTAGTTCTAACTTTTTCTATGAAATTAAATTCCTCGTCAAGTATGAGTCATAAACATTTTCTTCATCCTATTCTTAATTATCAGGGACGGATCTAGGTTTTAAGAATATCTATACGGTTAAAATCGGGCTTACTCGATTTTATTGATTAACCGAGACTGAGGGTAGATCGAGGATCGGCCCGTAATAAATCAGACTGAGCCATGAGGATAAGGTACCGAGTTCGGGATTCGAGGTACCTGTGGGGATCGAGACTAAACGGGATAGACATCGAGCGAGACCGAAGATAGCATAATAACAGAAAGACGAGATATTCGTGATTGTCGAGGATCATGGCGAAAATCTCGGAACGGATCAAATCAAGAATGATTATTTAGCTAATCGTGAGATTTTCTTCTATAACTAGAATTGTACCATAAAGTAGAATTCCTATACTATATCAAGGGGTTCTAATCATTTTTAAACCATCTTATTATCACATATCAAAGTAATTCAATATACTTTCTCTCTTATATTCTCTTGTTTATCGGCTTATTTCATATTTCATAACTTATTTCTTAGTCAGTTCGAGCCTTCAAGGATGTCCAACTCGAGGGCTGAATTACATCTCAATACTGGTTTGCCTTACTTTATTATTAATTTCTATTATTAATCATCGCATTTATCAATTGATATTAGGTAAAATCACGTGTCCTTAAAACCACTTATAAGTTTAATTGTTATCCGATTTAAAGGGTAAACACACTATATAAAGAGATGGATCCAACATTTAAAGTTTAACAAGTACAACTTTTAGATTTTTACCACTAAACTCATCACACTTTCAAAATTATATGTTCAAGTTTGTGATGACCCAATCGATCGTCTTGAGAGTTATAGCCCTGATTCCCCACTAATTGTTTCCCCCTGTATCTATTTCAGCTATTGTGTCTTGTCGGGAGGGTTCGTTTTGATTTTTAGAGTGAATTGGGACACTTAGTATCTTATTTGGAAGTTTAAGTTGGAAAAGTAGACCGGATGTCGACTTGTGTGTAAACGACCTCGAATTTGAATTTTTATGGTTTCGTTAGCTCCGTTAGGTGATTTTGGAATATGGATACCAGGGTCGGAATGGATTTCTGGAAGTTGGAGTATGTTCATCGTGTCATTTATGACTTGTGTGAAAAATTTGGGATCAATCAGACGTGGTTTGATAGGTTTCGGCATCGGTTGTCGAATTTGGAAGTTTCGAGTTCTTTAAGTTGGGATCGGAGGATGATTCGTGATTTTAGCATTGTTTGAGGTGATTTGAAGGCTCACTAAGTCTGTATGATATTTTGGGACTCGTTGGTAGGTTTGGTTGAGGTCCTGGGGGGGCTCCGGTGTGTTTTAGATGCTTAACGGATCATTTTACTTTGGGAGTTAGCAGATCTTCAAGTGTTTTGTTGCATACATTTTCTTCATCACGTTCGTGAGGGAGGTCTCGCGACCGTGTAGGTGATATGAGAGGTTAGCTAAAGTTTCTCTTTGCGTTCGCGAAGATGAAGACGCGATCGCGTAAGGTTATCAAGATGTGCATCTCGAACGCGTGGGCTAGGCCGCGTTCACGAAGAGGAAGTGAGGCAGCAGTGGAGTTTAAGTGTTACTCTTCGCGGTCGCGTGAGGATAATCGCGGTCGCGTAGGTGTGAGCAGCTAGTGCATCACGTTGGCGTGGGTTGTTATGCGTTCGCATAGAGTTAAATTCTGTGGAAGCGAAGTTGTTCTTCGCGATTGCGAGGCTATTTTAGCAATCGTGATTAAGAAATCACTGGGCAGTATTAAAGATTCAAAAACGACGGTTTCTAGTTCATATCAAAAAATTGAATTGGGAGCTCGGTAGAAGGCGATTTTTGGATAGATTCTCGCGTGGGTGTTTAGGTAAGTGATTCTTACCTAGTTTTGGTTAATTCCCATGATTATGTCTTTAATTTCATCATTAAATTTGTGAATTGGAGTGGAAAATTTGGGAATTTTTTCCAAATTTTGTGGTTTTGATCGGAATTTGGGTATTGGATTTGAGCAAATTTGGTATGGTTAAACTCGTGAGTGAATGAGAGTTCATAATCTATGATTTTTACCTGATTCCGAAATGTGGTCCTTGGGAGGATTTTGAGTGATTTCTAATTTCTTACTTTAACTTTGATTCTGCTCGCTAGATTAGTTTATTGTAGCTATATTTATGTTATGTAAGTTTTGGCTAGATTTGGGCCATTCGGGGTCGGATATTCGTGGAAAAAGCATTATTTCGGATTGATTTGATCTTGGTTCGAGGTAAGTGGCTTGCCTAACCTTGTGGGGGAGGGGGGAACTCCCCTTAGGATTGGTACTATTATTGATATATGAGTGTCGTGTACGTGAGGTGACGAGTACGTAACAGGCTAATTGTTGTAAAAACCCAATTTTTCACTAAATAATAACTTGTTTTCCCTCTTGTTTGAACCTTATTAGCATGTGTAGTATCATGTTAGACTAAGATAGCATGCCTACTTGCCTTAACTGTTTACCCGAACTACGTGCAGCATGTTTAGTGAATTTACTTGTCTTTCTTTAATTTGTACTTAGGTTGAGTTGTAAGATTACGTGCGTAACTATTGAATTCTATTGTTTGGCTGCATATTTACTTTGGGACTACGGAACGGTATTTCGGGAGATCTCCATGTACTGCATATTTACTTTGGGACTACGGAACGGTATTCCGGAAGATCCCCCTGTCTTGCATATTTACTTTGGAACTACGGAACGGTATTCCGGGAGATCCCCCTGCACATTTACGTTCGGGACTACGAAATGGTATCCCGGGTGATCTCGTGTTGTATTTATATGTACTGAATTGTTAATTTCTATGAATTATTCCTTGTTAAATTTCAGCCTTTACTTTACTACAATATTTCATTTTGCCTTGCCTTATTATATATATACACTAGTAGGATGTTGACCTGACCTCATCACTACTCGACCGAGGTTAGGCTTGACATTTACTAGGTACCATTGCGGTGTACTCACGCCTTTCCTACATATGTTTTTCGTGTGCAAATCCAGATTCATCTTATGAGCCTCATCACTAGTTGCAGGCGCTGCTGCTTATTGGAGACTTGAAGATACATCTGCCCGCGCCCGCAGATCCTCGGAGTCCCCCTCTATCCCCTTATGTTCATTTTTCATTCTTCCTGTAAACAAATGATGTATAGAACAACTAAGACTTCTTAGTAGCTCGTGACTTGCGGTGCTCCGGGTTTTGGGAAATTTTTTGTACATTTCAGATGCAAGCGATGTCACGACAACTTACAGAGGGGGGAAATTGGGTCTTGACAAGTTGGTATTAGAGCTCTAGGTTCATAGGTATTGTGAGTCACAAGTCAGTTTATTAGAGTCTCGCGGATCGGTACAGAGATGTTTGTGCTTATCTTCGGGAGGCTATGGAACTGTTAGGAACAACCATACTTCTTTGATTTCCTTCTCGTGCGAGTTATTGACATCAAATTCTAAAATTTTGTATTCTATTCTTTCTCACAAATGGTGAGGACCCGTACCGGGAGATTTGACGATCAGGCACCCGAGCCCCTTGCTAGAGCCGCCAAAGGCTGGGGTTGGGGTAGAGGACGACCACGCGGTGCAGCTAGAGCACCTGCGTGAGCTGTGACAAGGGATCCCCCAGCAGCTCCAGTTGGAGGGTAGACACCGGAGGTTCCTATTGCTACACAAACCCTCTAGGAGTCTTTATCCCAATTCATGAGCATGTTCAACACTTTAGCTCAGGTTGGATTGATCTCACTAGCTCCCGACACATCTCAGGACAGGGTAGGGGCACAAACTCCCGCAGCCCGTACTTCTGAGCAGAGGGTCCAGGTTGATCAGGCCTCATAGTTTATTCCTATGACACCAGTGGCTCCGATTCAACATGAGACCAAGGCAGCTACTTCTGAGTCACAACAACTTAGACTTGATAGGTACAAGAAGTACCACCCACCTACTTTCAGCGGATTAGCTTCAGAGGATGCTCATGGTTTTCTAGAGGAGTGTCATCGTATTCTCCGCACTATGGGCGTAGTGGAGACGAGTGAGGTTTTCTTTACCGCTTTCCTTCTTAGATGAGCGACCTATCGATGGTGGCGTGCTTATGAGATGAGTAGTTCGGACGAGGCAGCCTCACTCACTTGGACTCAGTTCTCATATATGTTTTTGCGTGAGTATGTCCCTCAAAGCCTCAGGGATGCATGGCGCGCGGAGTTTGAGCAGTTGCGCCAGGGTTCTATGACTTTGTCAGAGTATGCAGTCCGATTCAGTGAGTAGCCCGACATACACAGGCCTTGGTCGCCACAGTTTGTGAGAGGGTCCGTCGCTTTATTGAGGGGCTTCACCCCCAACATCAGATTCAGTATGGCCAGTGAGTTGGAGATGGATATCTCTTATCTACAGGTTATGAGTATCGCCAGGATATTGGAGGGCATGTTGGCCCGGCATAGAGAGGAGAGAGAGGCCAAGAGGTCTCGTGAGACTGGTCATTATTCTAGAGCTCGTGCCCAGTAGCTCACCATAGTAGGGGTTATGTGAGTCACCCCATTCATTCAGCTCTTCCAGCAGCCAGCGGTGTTCCAGCCCCTTCTAGGCCTCATGAGCCTTATTATGCACCGCCCGCATCTAGTATGCCTTCTGCTCGGGGTGCTATTAGCGGCCAGTCCAGTAGACCTGGCCTGAGCCAGTAATAGTCGTCCGCGTCCTCCGAGGGGTTATTTTGAGTGTGGTGATACTCGCCATATGGTGAGGGATTGCCCCAGACTTAGGAGGGGTGCACCTCCACAGGTTTCTTAGCTACCACGTGCTCCATCGGGTCCTCCGGCCATGCTTCCAGCACCAGTTGTCGCCCCACCTACTCAGCTAGCTCGAGGTGGAGGTCGGGGAGGCCGAGGTCGCCCTAGAGGGGGAGTCCAGGCCAGGTATTATGCTCTTTCGGCTCATTCAGAGGCAGTTGCTTCCGACTTTGTCATCATAGGTATTGTCCCAGTTTGTCATAGGGATGCGTTGGTATTATTTGACTCGGGCTCTACATATTCATACGTGTCCTCTTATTTTGCTCCATATTTGGGGGTATATCGGGATTCTTTGAGTTCCCCTGTTTATGTATCTACTATTGTGGGAGATTCTCTTGTTGTGGACCGTGTATATCGATCGTGTTTGATTTCTCTTAGTGGTTTTGAGACCAGGACCGATTTATTATTACTCAACATGGTAGATTTTGATGTTATATTAGGCATGGACTGGTTATCGCCCAATTATGCTATTCTTGATCGTCACACTAAGACCGTGACACTGGCTATGCTAGGCTTACCGCGATTAGAGTGGATGGGTACCTTAGAGTATACTCCCTACAGGGTTATTTCATTTCTTAAGGCTTAACGAATGGTTGAGAAGGGGTGTGATGCGTATTTGGTCTATGTGAGAGATGTCAGTATTGATACCCCTACAGTTGAGTCAGTTATAGTGGTGAGGGACTCCCAGATGTGTTTCCAGCTGATCTTCCGGGCATGCCGCCTGACAGAGATATTGATTTTAGCATTGATTTGTTGTCGGTCACTCAGCCCATCTCTATTCCTCCTTACCGTATGGCTCCTCCTGAGTTGAAGGAGTTGAAGGAGTTTCTTGATAAGGGCTTTATTCAACCTAGTGTGTCACCTTGGGGTGCTCCGGTCTTGTTTGTGAAGAAAAAAGATGGTTCTATGCGTATGTGTATTGATTATCGACAAGTGAACAAGGTTATAGTGAAGAACATGCATCCATTGCCTCGCATTGATGGTTTTTTTTTATCAGTTACAGGGTGTTAGGGTGTTTTCCTAGATTGACTTGCGTTCAGGCTATCATCAGTTGAAGATTCGGGAGGCGGACATCCTGAAGACTACTTTCAGGACCAGATATGGTCACTATGAGTTTCTTGTCATGTCTTTTGGGCTGACCAATGCCCCAATAGCCTTTATGCATTTGATGCACAATGTGTTCTGGCCTTATCTTGACTCCTTCATCATTGTGTTTATTGACGACATCCTAGTGTATTCCCGGACTCGGAAAGATCATGAGCAACACCTGAGGACTGTGCTTCAAACTTTGAGAGAGAAGAGGTTGTATGAAAATTTTTCTAAGTGTGAGTTTTGGCTAGACTCAGTGACATTATTGGGTCATGTAGTATCAAGAGATGGGATCAAGGTAGATCTGAAGAAGGTGGAGGCAGTGCAGAGTTGGCCTAGATCGTCATCAGCTACCGAGATCCGCAGTTTTCTTGGTTTTGCAGGATATTACCGTCATTTCGTAGAGGGATTCTCATCTATTGCAGCACCTATGATCAGGCTGACCTAAAAGGGTGCTCCGTTTAGGTGGACAAAGGAGTGTGAGGAGAGCTTTCAGAAGCTCAAGACAGCTTTGACTACAACCCCAGTATTGGTATTGCCTACAGGTTCGGGGTCTTACACCATCTATTATGATGCTTCGTGGATTGGTCTTGGCGCGATGTTGATGTAGTACGGTAGGGTGATTGCCTACACGTCCAGATAGTTGAAGGTGCATGAGAAGAACTATCATGTCCACGAACTTGAGTTAGCAACTATTGTTCATGCCCTGAAGATCTGGCGACACTATTTGTACGACGTTCCTTGTGAGATCTACACCAATCACCGGAGTTTGCAGCACCTGTTCAAGCAAAAGGATCTTAACTTGCGTCATCAGAGGTGGGTTGAGATACTTAAGGATTATGACATCACTATTTTGTACCACCCGAGGAAGGCCAATGTGGTGGCCGATGCTTTGAGTCGCCGGGCGGAGAGTTTGGGGAGTTTAGCATATCTTCCAGCAGCAGAGATACCCTTAGCATTGGATGTTCAGGCCTTATCCATTCAGTTTGTCAAATTGGATATTTCAGAGTCGAGACAGATATTGGCTTGCATGGTCTCTAGGTCTTCTCTTTATGATCGTATCAGGGAGTGTTAGTATGATGACCCCCATCTGTTCGTCCTTCAGGACAGGGTTTAGCGAGGTGATGCTAGAGATGTGACTATTAGTGATGATGGCGTGTTGAGGATGCATGGACGGATATGTGTGCCCAATGTGGATGGGCTTCATGAGTTGATTCTTGAGGAGGCCCACACCTTGCGGTATTCCATCCATCCGGGCGCCGCGAAGATGTACCAGGATTTGAGGCCGCACTATTGGTAGAAAAGGATGAAGAATGATATAGTTGGGTTTGTGGCTTAGTGTCTCAACTGTCAGCAGGTTAAATACGAGCATTAGAGACCGGGTGGCTTGCTTTAGAAATTAGAGATCCTAGAGTGGAAGTGGGAGCGGATCACCATGGATTTCGTAGTTGGGCTCCCACGGACTGCGAGGAAGTTTGACGCTATTTGGGTGATTGTGGATCGGCTGACCAAGTCAGCTCATTTCATTCCAGTGATGACTACATACTCTTCCGAGCAACTGGCTCGAATATACATCTGAGATATTGTTCGCCTTCATGGTGTCCTAGTTTCCATCATTTCAGATAGAGGCACACAATTTACATCACGGTTCTGGAGAGCCGTTCAGCAGAAGTTGGGAACTAGAGTAGAGCTGAGCACAACATTTCACCCTCAGATGGACGGGCAGTCCGAGCGCACGATTCAGATACTAAAGGATATGCTTTGTGCGTGTGTAATGAAGTCTGGAGGGTCATGGGACCAGTTCTTGCCACTTGTGAAGTTTGACTACAACAACATTAATCAATCCAGTATTCAGATGGCACTGCACAACCCAGTCCATACAGAATAGTTATGCGGACTAGAAGGTTCGCGACGTAGCATTCATGGTTGGAGAGCGAGTCTTGCTTTGGGTATCTCCTATGAAGGGCGTCATGAGGTTCAAAAAGAAGGACAAGCTGAGCTCGAGGTACATTGGTCCTTAAGAGGTATTGCGACATGTTGGGGAGGTTGCTTATGAGATTTCTCTACCTCCCAGCCTAGCAGGAGTTCATCCGGTATTCCATGTTTCTATGCTCCGGAAGTATCACGGTGATCCGGCTCATGTATTGGATTTCAGCTCAGTCTAGTTGGACAAGGATCTATCTTATGTCGAGGAGCCAGTGGCTATTTTGGATAGGCAGGTTAGAAATCTAAGGTCAAAGAACATTGCTTCAGTAAAAGTTCAGTGGAGGGGTCAGTCGGTCGAGGAGGCGACTTGGGAGACCGAGCAGGATATGCGCAGCCGTTATTCTTATCTCTTCACAGTTTCAGGTATGTCTCTATACTCGTTCGAGGATGAACAATTGTTTTAAGACGGGGAGGATGTGATGACCCGACCTATCATCTTGAGAGTTATAGCCCTGATTCCCCATTAATTGTTCCCCCCCATATCTATTTCTGCTACCGTGTCTTGCCGGCAGGGTTCGTTTTGGTTTTCGGAGTGAATTGAGACACTTAGTCCCTTATTTGGAAGCTTAAGTTGGAAAAGTTGACCGAATGTCGAGTTATGTGCAAACAACCTCAGATTTGAATTTTTATTGTTCTGTTAGCTCCGTTAGGTGATTTTGGACTTAGGGAGCGCGCCCGGAATGTGATTTGGTGGTCCGTAGTAGAATTAGGCTTGAATTGGTGAAAATTGGAATTTTGGCCGGCAGAAAATTTGGATGTCGGAATGGATTTTTGGAAGTTCGAGTAGGTTCGTAGTGTTATTTATGACTCGTGTGCAAATTTTGGGGTCAATCGGACGTGGTTTGATAGTTTTCGGCATCGGTTGTCGAATTTGGATGTTTCAAGTTCTTTAAGTTAGAATCGGAGGATGATTCGTGATTTTAGCGTTGTTTGAGGTGGTTTTAAGACTCGACTAAGTTCGTATGATGTTTTGGGACTTGTTGGTAGGTTTGGTTGAGGTCCTGGGGGCATCGGGTGTGTGGATGCTTAACATATTGCTGCGCCCCCTTTTTCCTCGCAGAATCGGGTTTCGACATTTCTGAGACAACTCCCTTCCTTTTGGGATGGGGTATGGTATTTGAAGAGTTGCCACCTAACGGATTAAGGTGCATTAGGGCACCTAGAGCAGTTAACTCATGAAACTAGTTTGTATCACCAGATCGGGTAAGGGCTAGAAATTACCTTGAGGGGAAGGTGTTAGGCACCCCTCGAGGTCCACCACGGTGAGTCCTGACCGAACTTGATTAATAGAATTAGTCTTAAAGGAAAATAAGGCAATTTAGACAAATATTATTTTAAAACAGGAATTAAAGGGGTCCCAAGTTTTTTCGCCTATAGGATCCTTTCCATGCAATACTTGGTAAGTTTCCCCAAGTTGGGATGATGCTCATAGTATTAGCGCACGGGTCATCATCTCCTTTAATACCCAATTACTATCTTTCAGTTCTTACCTAAGCGTTCTAATAACTTCTAACTCGTTCCTTATGCGTGCACTATCGTCCCTTACCTATGGTCCTGGAGGTATTTAGGACCTCTATTTAGGGTGGTTCTAGACTGGCCCACGATGTTTAAAATGAGGAAAATCAATGTGACAGACAAAATTTAGATAGGATTATCATGTAAGGAGCAAATAAGGGCTCATGTTAACCTCCACAAGTAGAGAACAAATGCACGCAGTTCAATCAGCAAATTTCATTAATTTAGGATCCTATAGGCATGATATCTAGATGGGCATTAACAAAATGTAAGACAACATTTTCATTAAGGTGAGCATCGATACCTATCAATTTTCCTAATGATTTTTATTGAGCGTTGAATCTGGGCATTTACAGGCATCAAGATGTCACAGATTTTAGGCCCAAAATTCTTAATAGCCCTACAAGTATGCCTAAGTGATAACCAGAACTGATTAACAAAATCCTATAGGCATGGTATCTACAACTGTTAATTATAGACCTATAATATGATTTCTAAGCATGTTACTGATTTTAACTCGTAAAGACAAATTTTATCTTTTTTAGACCTTATAGGCATGCTTTCTATTAGTTTGAATCCTATAGACATGATTTCTAGGTTTTGATTTGATTTAAACCCCTATAAATATGATCTCTAATTTTTGCAAGCTGATTTCACCCTATAGGCATGATATCTATTAATTTGAATCATATAGACATGATTTCTAGGTTTTGAAACTGATTCATTTCATTCCTATATGCATGGTATCTAAGTTGGAGCTGATTTTTATTTCCTATATGCATGATATCTAAGTCGAATGTGGGTAGAATTTTTAAGCAAGTTGTCAGGAAAGTTTATTAATTCACACAAATATGATCCTATATACACAATCACTAATGCACATTGAGACTGGAAATATGAGTAGATCCTATGAGCATGGATTTCTAATGCAGAATTGACAGAAAACCTATAGGCAGTGTCTCTAATTTGCCAAAAATATGAAGATTCAGAGTCACAAACAGTCAGAAAAACATCTTATAAGCAGGATCTAAATGAACAGTAACATACACATAAGGAATCAACACAATAGACACATAGGCAGGATTTCTACCCGAGTTTTAAACAAAGATATATATATATATATATATATATATATATAACCAGCTTTTACTAATAACCCCAGATCTGTTTATTACAAAGATTATTACATTATTATAGCCCAATAATGAATAAATTACATAACAAAATTTATTACACTATAGGGAGCCTTAGTAGGCCCAATATAAACCTGGAAACCAGGCCTTCAAGCAAAGCAGATCTGAAGCATAATGGTGGTCCATCCATGATACACAAAATTGGGCTTCTGGTGTGTCAAAGTTTCCACGGGCCTCAGGGACCCCGGGCAATGCTCACACCAGAACCTTACTTAGAAAAGCAGCAGTTTGTAAAAGATTGGAAGACCAGCCCCAATGTGTCATAGTTCCGAGGAGTCTCAAGGACCCTAGGCAGTGCTCACACATACGATTTTGGCCTCGTCACTACTTTGTCGAGGTTAGGCTCGACACATACGAGTACATGGGGTCGGTTGTACTCATACTACACTATGCACTTCTTGTGCAGATTTTGGTACCGACCCTAGCTGATCGTGAGGCTTAGCAGTTTGGACTTGCTTGTTGGAGACTCAAGGTAGATCTGCTGGCATTCGCAGACCTTGGAGTCCCTTCTATTTTCCCTATTTTACCGTTTCTTTTCATTCAGAACAGTTGTATTTCTTTCAAACTCTGTTTGTAGTAAATCTAAGAAGCTCGCGAGTTGTGACTCCATATCCGAATTGTATCAGATATTAAGAGCTTTATGTCATTCCACATTCCAATTTTAGCTTCTATTTAGCTTAATTGATTAAGTTATTGAAATTGACTAAATTTATCTTAGAGGATCCTCTAACGTTGGCTTGCCTAGCAAGTGAAACGCTAGGCGCCATCACGGTCCCGAAGGTGGGAATTCCGGGTCGTGACACTGTAGTATGAGTAAAACCGTCGCCATGTACTATGTAAGTTCCGATCCTAACATCGACGAAGTAGTGACGAGGCTAAGGCGGGCCACTTACAATAACATATACGCAATAACAATAATAGTAATAATAGAAAATTAGGATATGGAAGTAAAGCAATTAACCCATGAAAACGAACTCGAAATTCAACTGCCAAAGGGCCCAGAATAACAAGTCTCATAGCCTCATATCATATTTGCCAAGGCTAATTCAACAATAAAAAACACGTAGCACATATGCAATTCATCGCGGCACGCAACCCCATTCCAGTGTATCATTATCTGTCCACATAATTCGTCCTTATTCCACCATTTTAGTTCATTACCTTTCAATTTCTGTTGTGGCTTGCAACACGCTCCCCAAATAATTTCAATCAACATAAACAATTCAACAACCAAATTTACAAGAATTTCTACATTAAGAGGGTAATTGTACAAGGCAATAAAGAACCACAGAATAATCAAAGAATCTCTAACAACTCAGAAGTCTCGACTTTACCAGTTCAACAATATCTAACAACTAAACAACTCGCGCAAGTGAAACCACATTATAGAATGCAATAAATATTACAAAATAATAGAACTGGTAAAATATGTGTCAATTAAAGTATGCAATTAAGACAGGTAGAAGCAGATAGCAAATAAGCAGAAGTCGTGGAAATAACATACAAATTTAGACAAGGGACAATTAAATGACAAGTAACATATATGGCATGGAAATCAATTAAAGACATGTAACAACTAAGGTATGAAGCAAGAATATCATGTAATAAACTAAAGCATGCAAATAGATATCAAATTCCCGCAGGCTAAATCTCATGACGGCGTATATACACTCGTCACCTCGCATATACGTTGTTTCCCCACATAATTCACATAACACATAGTTCAAGACTTCCTAATTCTCTCAAGTCAATGTTAAAAACAACACTTACCTCACTCCGCGAATCAAAGCAATCAACCAACCACGACCTTGCCTTTTGAACAAGCCTCCAACCAATTAAATCTAGCAAATTATCGATCAAGTGATTCAAAATAAGATTTAGAAACTACCCATCAATGGAAGAGGTTCAATTTTGATAATTTTTGAAAAAGTAAACAAAAGTTAACTCGAGCCTGCTTGGTCAAAACCCCAAATTCGGACCAAAACTCGATTACCCATTCACCCCCAGTCCGGTTATGTCATTTGTTTCGAAATTCGACCTTAATTTGAGGTCTAAATCTCAATTATACAAAAATTTCAAATTTCTACCAAAATCCCTAATTTCTACCACGGAAAACCTAAATATAATGTTGAAATCTCATGGAAAGTAATGCGAAATTGAAAAATATGGATTTAAGTTACTTACCAATGAACCTGGGAAGAAACATCTCTTGGAAAATCGCCTCTAGAATGTTTAGGATTGAGAAATGGTGTAAAATGAGTTAAGTCCCAATTTTTTCCTCTTTTACCTAGTTGCAGATGTCGCATTGCGATGTCTTATTCGCAATTGGGACCATCTCAAATCCGAATTGTGCATCAAAAACCCAGATGTCACAGTTGCACAAATTGATCGCAAATGCGAACTAACCTCCATCGCAAAAGCGACCAAGTTCTTCGCAAATGCGAAGATACCCATACTCAACATAGCATCGCAATTGCGATAACAAATTCGCAAATGTGAGAGCCCCAATCCCCAACCCATGCTCGCAAATGTGATAACTCCAATCCCAAGTCCATGCTCCCAAATGAGATGTGATGATCGAAAAAGTGAGGCTCGCATTTGTGAGCCAGACCTCACAAATGCGAGATCTGCAGACTAGCACCAGAAGTAGCAGTGTAAACAAAAAACTCGTCTGAACGCGTCCGAAACTCATCCGAGCCCCTCGGGCTCTAAACCAAACATGCACACAAGTGTAATAACATCATATGAACTCGCTCGCGCAATCAAATCACCAATAACATTTAAATCTATAAATCGAACATCAAAATGAAAGAAATTTCAAAGGAAACTCAAGAACAACTAGAATCACGACTAAACATCCGAATCATGTCAAACCAACTTCGAATTGCACTAAATTTTACATACATGTTTCAAATAGTAATACGGACCATACAAAGTCTCAACATCAAAATTTGAACCCGATAGCCTCTTACGTCAAACTTAGGAAATTTTAAAACTTTCAAAATACTAGATTTCGACAAAATGAGTCAAATCAACTTAGGGACCTCCAATTTCAATTCTAGGCATACGCCCGAGTCCAAAATCACGATACAGACCTACCAAAATTTTCAAAACACCAAGTCAAGATCGTTTTCACAAATATTGATAGGAGTCAACTCAAGTTGTTTTTAAATCCAAAAATCATGTTTTCTTCAATTTTCGCAAAAACGTTTTTCAAAAAGCGAACGGATCATGCATGCAAACCAAGAAACATCAAACGAAGCTAACGGAGGTCATGGAATGCAAAAATAAAGTCTAGTACTCCGAACGACCTATCGGGTCGTCACAACGTCAAACCCTAAGGTAAAACAGATATGGAGAAAGTTATCACAAATAGAGTTAAAGAATAAAAGAACATTAAGCTAATATTATAATCCAAATTCGCGTATTGAATTTGTAGAAGGAAAATGAAATCTTATGCTTTGAAACCTCCAATGCTCTTCAAAATCTCCCAAGGTTAAAAGTCTCCTCAAAATCGTGTTTTTAATGTATTTATACTATGAGGAATGTGTTCGGACGAAACTACCATTTCTAAGCCGAAGTGGGAAACTACTATAAGGAAAATGCACAGAGGATAATCAAAGACTTAATTTCTGTCACTCTGCAAGAATTTTGCTCTAGTGCCCCGTGCCTTGCTGCAAGGTAGTGCATTTTTCTCAAAGTAAATTTTTCTTTTCGCTTTTTGATATTCAGACTTGGGCCTCGACCCCCAAATGCAATCCCGATTTCATTCCTTGGACTTTTACTCACACTTCAAAGCTTCACATTGTTCAATTTAGCCCCAGATTATCTTTTTAACTCGGGATCATTTCCCGGACGCCATAAAATACGTAATAAGTGCAAATTACCATAATCTAAGCTCAAACACAAGTGAAGTGCTGTAATTAGAGCGTAAACTACGGCTAAAATACGGATTTCTAGCCTATACTTAATATGCCTTATATATATATATATATATATATATATATATATATATATATATATATATATGCGACCCAGTATATATACCTACACAATAACTATGTTAGTCCCAAACAAATCGGGGTGCCACATGAATCCTCATAATCTATGTTTATCTATTTTGTGTGGTATTACACTTATTATACTAGTGCACTTGCTCGAGCGCTGCGCGATCATAAAAAAATTAAAATAAATTTAAACATATAATCTTTGTAAAAGATAATCACACTCTATAAAAAAACAATTAAGTTTGCTATTACATAAAAACAACGTTTATTTATCCCTTGATATAAACCGATCAATAATCAAATAAGCATCTTAAAATCATGGTCCTCATAGAGCTCATGCAACAAATTCCAAAGATATATTCTTGGGACTACAATTTAAACTTAGAATCCACACTTCATCCCTTGTACTGAAAGGACAAAACCGATAGTAAATGCAACATGAAACATTTGCACAAAAAAACAAATATTACAGTGAAAGGAAGAAATGACGAAAAAGAAAATATGAAACAGCCTCTAGCATCAAATGTTTGTTTCCATAATCTTTATTCCATCGCCATCATCCCATAACATTATAGTTATACCAATTCCATAAACTATTCTAGAAAATAGTAAATGAAGATGTGAACCAATTCCCAAATTGCTCATAATAACTTGCCCCAAGGTCCTTTGAATATGTCACTACGTTCTTCTTCTAAAAGAAATTGCCAAAGAATATATGGATGAATAAGATCGGGTGAAGTAACTTCATAGAACTTAGAGTTCTTGTAGAAGCCAAGATCACTATAGCAAGTCTCATCCACAACATAATCAAAATTCCTATTTGGTTTCATAACCTAAAAACAGAAAATAGGGAAATTATGCCAAATATTGACATTAAAAGTAGAGTCGGAGAGATCAACAATTGATTCAGAAAAAGATGTACCACATTATCAAATAAAATGTACATTATATATCCAATATAAGAGTAGTAAAAGAGACTTTATTACAAAGGTAATTAATACAACGTTAATATATTACCATGATTATTAGCTTTGCAACATTATAAATAATCTTGGCTCTCTCTTATATTGCATTAGTCACTTTTAGGCTTTTTGGTATATGGTAATAACAAAATAAGAAAAATACAACCAAAATAGGAAAAAGATTCATAGTTTTTCTGGTCTAAACGATGTGTCACTTCACTTCCTAAGAGTATTATACATATAAATATATAATCACAATGCCTTCTCCAGTAATATATTAACTTTTAGAGACTGAAAATTAAACTAAAGTTTTAAAGATTTTTATTCTTTAAATGCTCGGATAAATGGAATAACGTTTAGGGAAGGTCAATGTTATGAAATATCAAATTAAAGGGGACACGAGAAACGTCTAAGTGAATGAAATTCGGTCATTTTATTTATGCGCTTATGAATTTTAAAATAAAAACTCACAAACCTCCTCAGGGCATTGCCTATACTAATTCTTCCTGTATTGACTTCGAAGTTTGAAGAAGGGAGTTGTTCTGACATAAAATTAGAACGTTCTCAAAAGTACATGAATTTTTACTCGAAAACACATGGATTTGTGATATCATTTTAATTGCTATGCTCATTTTTTATCATTAATATTTTCTATTTAGCTTCTTCTTATTTCTTAAGAATTAGCCAATATACCATTTGTAGGTGAATTTAAATTGAGAAGCAACATTGAACGTATTATCTCTAGTATCCAATATCTGAAATACTTACCAAAAAAAGTACTAATAAGTAAGATCAAATAAAATATTCATACGAAATCTTGATACGCCTTTCAGTCAATTTATATTCCAAAAATATTGAAGCAAAATTAAGAAAAATAGTACCTTGATAGAACGAATTCTTGAGAATCCTTTTAATGAACAACTAAATCTTGAAACTGCATTATGTAAGTCATCCATTGTTTTGACAACTTCTACTTGCTAGTCTTCTTCTATTGAAACAAACTAAATAAAAAGAAAATACTGGGAGACTAGGTAGGGAACATGAAATTATATAGGCAGAAGTAATTCCCATATTTACATTGATAATGAATGTTACACAATTTACGTTATAAATTCAGAATGAATATATCCCAATTATTATTCATTGAATTCAATCAATTGAATAATACGTTTATCCACAGTAAAACGGTTACTTGATAAAATTGATAGGCTTCTATGTAAGAGTAAGAAACTGTTAGGTTTCCTCAATAAGTGGGGTTGGGGTCTTTTCAATTAATAATGAGGTAAATAATTATTATAATAGAAGAAAACCCCCAAAAGGAGAAAAAAGATAAATATAATTCCTAGCTAATGAGAGATGCCACATCACTTTTTTAACCAAACAATTTAACCGTAAAAGTCACTACATTTTAAAGAAAAAATACTACCACTTATTTATAATTAAATAATAAAAATTATAATTCATTAGCTAGATGTAAACATGTAGTTTCGATGAGCTTTCTGCCATTATGTTGTCAATTCAGCATCTATGTAATAATATTTCAATTTCTTTTTGTACAATAATATTTTTCTTTACCTAAATTCTTTTACCAATAGAAACCAAGCAAATGATGTCATGTCTTAGCCTAAATGGTGATCTTAAATCGGCCCCATTTTTTTTCTTTCAATTTTTGCAGATAAAGTTTTGAATTTTAATTGTCATGAATAAAATAACATATACTATGAGTTTGATTTCGTGAATCAAATTAGTAATACTAACAATTTATTTTTTAAACTTGATGTTTGCTTCTTTAAAGTTATTTATTAATATACAAGTGGTTGCTATTTATTTAATCTTTTTACTCAAGAAATAAAACCTGATTAATTAGTTAAATAAGCAAGTTCAATAATTATGAAAAGAAAACAACAACAACAACAACCCAGTAAAATCTTACTAGTGGGATTTTGGGAGGTTAGTGTGTACGCAGACCTTACCCCTATCCCAAAGGGGTAGAGAGGTTGTTTCCGAAAAACCCTCAGCTCAAGAGAACAAAAATACAAAAGGAGACACTATCAGTATCACCACATAAATCATAAGAAAAATAGGAACAACATGAAATCCAGAAGAAAGATGCAAAGCAAAAGCGATAGCTAGTAAATAAGTCTGGCAATGAAAAGCGAAATAGTAATACACGACATTTCCACTGAAAAGAAAAAGTATCATGAAATTTTAAAATTAAAAAGAGGAGATTGATAATTTAAAGGGTGTAAGAGACATTTAAATGTATGATTGGGTAGAAGGAGGAAATGTGTAACGACCCGACCGGTCGATAGGAGAGTTAGAGCCCCGATCTCCTATTAAATGCTTCCCGCGTACCTTTTTTTGCTATTGTGTCTTGTCGGGAGGTTCGTTTTGGTTTTTGGAATGAATTGAGATACTTAGTCTCTTAATTGGAAGTTTAAGTTAGAAAAGTTTATCGGATATCGACTTGTGTGTAAACGACCTCAGATGTGAATTCTTATGGTTCCGTTAGCTCCGTTAGGTGATTTTGGACTTAGGAGCGCGCCTCCATTTATAGAGTGGTAGAGTAATCTCGCCATTCGTCAATAATTGGATGGCATGCACAATTCTTACTAGTTCTCCGGTCCGGAATGTGATTTGGAGGTCCGTAGTAGATGTAGGCATGGATTGGCGAAAGTTGGAATTTTGGCAAGTTTGGCCGGCATTGGAAATTTTGATATCGAGTTCGGAATGGAATTCTGGAAGTTGGAGTAGGTTCGTAGTGTAATTTTTGACTTGTGGGTAAAATTTGAGGTCATTAGTACGAGATTTGATATGTTTCGACGTCGTTTGTAGAATTTAGAAATTTCAAAGTTCATTAGGCTTGCATCCGTGTGTAATTCATGTTTTTGATTTTGTTTGATGTGGTTAGGAGGCTCAAGTTCTTATCGTATTTTTTTTAGGATTGGTTGGTATGTTTGGTTGAGGTACCGGGGGCCTCGGATGCTCAACGAGTCATCTTTGGACTTTGGGAAGTAGCAAATTTTTCTGGTGTTGTTGCAGAGTTTTCCTTCATCGCGTTTGCAAGAGGAGTCTCGCGTTCTCGTAAGGCATCTGGGCTAGGTAGAAATTTAATGCTTCGCGTTCGCGATGTTGGTCTCGCATTCGCGAAGCTCTAAGGTATCGTGCCTACGCGTTCGCAAAGAGAGGTTCCGCGTTCGCGTAGAAGAGTTGGTTGCTGGGTCCCCAGGCCTTTTGCCTACGCGTTCGCAAGGTCGATTCCGCGTTCGCGTAGGGTTGAGCTGAGTGGATTCCGCATTCGCGACATGGTCATAGCGATCGCGATGAAGAATTTCTAGGCCACGACGAGTTGTGCTTCGCGAACGCGATAGTCTTTCCGGGTTCGCGAAGAAGAAACCACTGGGCAGTATTAAACATTTCAAAAACGAGGGTTTGACCATTTTTATCAAAACTTGAGTTTGGAAGCTCGATTTTGGACAAGACTTTGAGGGATTTTCGGATATATCAATTGGGTAATGATTCTACACTTGATTTTGGTTATATCCCACTAATCTATCTTTAATTTTATCATTTAATTTCGAATTTGGGGTGAAAATTGGAAAAAAATGGAAAGAAGTTCTTCAACTAAGATTTTGAGTTTTGATTGGTATTTTGACATCGAATTTAGATAATTTTGGTACGAGTGAACTCGTGAGGGAATGGGTGTTCATAATTTGTGATTTTGACTCGATTCTAAGACATGGGCCCCAGGAGGCTTTGAGCGAATTTCTAATTTTTTGCTTTAACTTTGATTCCGTTCGCTAGATTAGTTTCTTGTAGTTATATTTATGATATGTAATTGGTTTTGTCTAGATTTGGGTCATTTGGAGTCGGATATTCACGAAAAGAGCATTATTTCAGATTAATTTGAGTGTGGTTCGAGGTAAGCGGCTTGCCTAACCTTATGTGGGGAGCTCCCCTTAGGAGTTGGTATTGTTATTGATATATGAGCGTTGTGTACGTGAGGTGACGAGTACGTACATGGTCTATTTGTCGTAAAACCCGATTTTTCACTAAATAGTAACCTGCCTTTCCTCTTATTTGAACTTGTTAGATTGTGTAGTATTCTGTTATACTAAGAAAGCATGCCTACTTGCCTTAACTCTTTACGTGATCTATGTGCACCATCTTTAGTGGTTTCACCTACTTTCCTTAACTTGTACTTAGGTTAAATTGTAAGATTTCGTACAGCAACTATTGAATTACATTGTTTGGCTGCATATTTACTTTGGGACTACAGACGCTATTCCGTGAGATCCCCTATGTATTGCATATTTACTTTGGGACTACGGAACGATATTCCGGGAGATCCCCCCTTCTTGCATATTTACTTTGGGACTACGGAACGGTATTCCGGGAGATCCCTCTGCACATTTACGTTGGGACTACGAAACTGTATCTCGGGAGATCCCCTGTCGTATTGCTGTGTACTGAGCTGTGTCTTTTCCATGATTTCTTCCTTGTTATATTTTAGTCCTTATTTACTGCGATATTTCATTTTGATTTGCCTTATTATATATATATATATATATATATATATATATATATATATATATATAACGACCTGGCTGGTCGTTCCGTAGAATTTGCGCAGTTATTCATGTTTGTGCCTTGTCATTCATTGGTTAGACTGTTTATGATGTGTTGGGGTCGCTTGGTTCGGGTTCAGAGTGTTCATGGTGAGAATTGAGACACTTAGTCTCCTAAATTAGCCTTATATTTGGAAAAGTCAAATGGGAGTTGATTTATTGGTAAACGACCTCAGAATGCAGATTTTATGGCTCGGGTCGCTTCGTTAGGTGATTTGGGACTTAGGAATGTATTCGGAATGTAGTTTGGATGTCCGGTGTAGAATTAGGCTTGAATTGGTGAAAGCTAATTTTTGGCGATTTCCGGTAGGCAGTGGAAAATAGGCTATCGGGGTCGGAATGGAATTCCGGAAGTTGGAGCAGGTCCATAATATCATTTTGGATATGTGTGCAAATTTTCAGGTCAATCATATGTGTTTTGGATGGCTTCAGCATCCTTGGTGAAATTTAGAAATTTCAAAGTTCATAGGCTTGAATTTGATGTGATTTTGGTGTTTTTGCGTTGTTTTTTGGTGTTTCGAGGGTTCGACTAAGTTTTAATGAGGTATTAGGATTGGTTGGTAGGTTTGGATGAGGTCCCGGGGGCCTCGGGTGTGTTTCGGATGCTCAACCGAGCATTTTTGGGCCTTAAGTGTTGCTGGTTTTTCTGGTTTTTATGCAGCAGGTGTTTCTTCACTGCGATCGCGTAGAAGAAGTAGAGGCAGACAATATTTTACTCTCTGCAATCGCATAAGGGTGTTCGAGATCGCAGTGTTTGGGCATCTTAGTCACTGCGATCGCGTAGAAGAATCTAAACGTCAGGTGTTTGAGCGTATCTCTACGCGGTCGCGTGAAGCCAACCGTATCGCGTAGGCTTGAGTAGGCTGAGGGACGTGTTCGCGATCCGTCTCATGCGTTCACGTAGCAGGAATTTTGGGTGCGTGTTGGTTACTCTCCGCGGTAGCGACTGGAAGTCCGCGATCGCGATGAAGAAATATGGCCTGGGGAGAGAGTTTAAAAGTTCAAAACGAGGGTTTTAGGCCATATCTCAAAACACCATTAGAGAGCTCGGGAGAAGGAGGATTTGGAAGAGATTTTCAGTGGGATTCTTGTCGTAAGTGTTCTTCAATCACTTTTGGATTAATTTCACGAATTAGTCTTGATTTTTACCATATAATTTGAGGAATCAAAGTAGAAATTGGGGGGAAATGGGAGGAAAATTTGAGAATTTCTTTTGATGATTTGAATGGGTATTTGAGGTCGGATTTTGGTAAATTTTATATGGGTAGACTCGTGAGGGAACGAGGATTCAAGTTTTGTGATTTTTATCGAATTCTGAGATGTGGTCCCGGGGGCCGGGTTTGGCCAATTTTGGGAATTGTGCCTAATTTTGATAGTTTTCAATTGGGGTTTGTCTCCCTAGCATATTTTGATGTTATTAATCTGATTTTGATAGACTCGGAGCATTTGGGAGCTGATTCGAGGGGCAAGAGCATCACAGAGTAGTTTTCAGACCGTTTTGAGGTAAGTAACGATTGTAACTCTAGACCTGAGGGTATGAAACCCCAGTATTTGACATTGTTTTGACAACTGAGGTGACACACATTCTAGGTGACGAGCGTGTGGGCGTGCACCGACAGGGATTGTGTCTTGGTCCATACCGTAGCGACTATTAAGCCGCAAGTTTATATTGGAATCATATAATATCCTGTATTTTAGATATACTTATTTACGGGTTGTAAGACATGTTTGGGGCCTTGTGCCGATCTTTTTAGACCCTCAGGGGTATTTTTACACTGCCCTCTCACTATCTTGATAAATAATGTGTGAACTCAGTCATGCCTACTATTTATTGCTATTTTTACTATTATCACCCTGTTTTAGAGTGTGGTGAGGTATTTTGGGCTGAGTCCCGTGATGTTGAGGTGAGCTTCCCGGGTGTCTTGTGAGGATGACTGAGTGAGACCGAGAGTCGAGTTTGTGATGATAGTTATGGATGGGGCTGCACGTCGCAACAATTATTGTATGGATCGGGCTACACGTCGTAGCATATGTATATTGGATCGGGCTGCACGCCGCATCAATATAGTGCTTGGGTTGTAGGAGCCCCTCCGGAGTCTGTACACCCCTAGTGAGCACAATCAACTTTATATATTGGATCGGGCTGCACGTCGCAGAATATGTTATATGGATCGGGTTGCACGCCACAACATATTTTGGTGGATCGGGCTGCACGCCGCAACAGTTGAGTGGTTATCTGGTACTTGTTGAGTGAGAGTTCTTAGTGTGAGCATGAAATACTGATAGTGGAATCTGAGTGACTGAGATACCTTGTTATGAGAGATATTGTGCCTGAAAGGCTGATATATTGTGAATTTTACTGTTTTCCCACTCTTCTTTATATTAAGCTTTTTAATAAAAGTTGAAGTACTGTTTTTATGAAATTTTGATTTATAAATGCTCGTCACTGCACTCAAGTTTGTAGTTACTTTGGTTACTTAATGAGTTGGCGTACTCACATTACTCCCTGCACTTCTGTGTGCAGATCCAGGTACCGGACCAGCTCGCTAGTTGACTTCTCGTGTGCTTCGGTGCTGATCAGGGATCGAGGTAGTTGTTCAACGTCCACAACTGACCTCATTTCCCTTCCTATTCCTAGATTGTTTTGATGTTTTGGACTTGTATTAGTGGCAAGGATACATTTTATACTTGTATTTTCTATATTAGATGCTCATGACAGTTGACTCCCGAGGTCTGGGTGCGGTTTAGATTGATTGTTTTGGGTGGATATTCTTGTTGAACTCGTTTTGAAAGTAAATCTTATTCAGCATATGAGACAACACTTATTTTAAACAGAAAATGTTGATTTCATTGTGTTATAGGGCTAGCCTAGTTTCACGATAGGCGCCATCACAGACCATATTGATTTGGGGTCGTGACAAGTTGGTATTAAAGCACTAGGTTGCATAGGACTGAACGGTCATGAGCAGGTTTAGTAGAGTCTTGAGGATCGGTACAGAGACGTCTGTACTTATCTTCGAGAGGCTACAGAACCCTTAGGAAAAATATCTCATTTTCTTGAATTCTGTCATGCCATTCTATTGATTCTGGAAATCTAAACTTATGTTGTTCATTCTCTCACAGATGGTGAGGACACGCGCTACTGATCAGGGTGACCAGACACCAGCTAGACCAGCGAGAGGTCGAGGTCGAGGTCGTGGTCGAGGCTGTGGTAGAGGTAGTGGGCCAGCCCGCGCAGCAGCCGGGGCAGTACCAATTGATCCCCCTACTATTCAGGATCAGGTTCCCGCTGCGGGCATTCCAGCGGGACAGGCTCATGCACCGGTAGTGCCCATTGTTATTTCGGGTCTTCAGGAGACCCTGACTCATGCAGTTGCTGTATCTTCTACTGCCGCAACATCTCAAGCCGGGGGAGGCACTCAGACTCTAGCTTCCCGGACACCTGAGCATGTTGTACAGGGCCTTCAGACATCGGGGGCAGTTCCAGTCCAGCCGGTTGTTCCAGTTCAGGACTTCGTGGTCCCAGGTATGCCAGAGGATGAGCAGCGCATGCTAGAGAGGTTCAGTAGACTTCAGCCTCCGACATTTAGCGGCGTAGAGGGCGAGGATGCCCAGGGTTTTCTGGATAAGTTTGAGAGGATACTTCGTACTGCTGGGATTTTGGAGACTAGTGGGGTCTCGTTTGCTACATTTCAGTTTTCTGGTGCTGTTTTCACTTGGTGGGAGTCTTTTGAGAGGCGTAGGCCCGTTGGTTCAGCACCCCTCACCTGGCAGCAGTTCTCCACTATATTTTTGGAGAAGTATGTTCCCCAGTCTCACCGTGAGGAGCAGCGTAGGCAGTTTGAGCAGCTGCGTCAGGGAGAGCTATCAGTGACACAGTATGAGATGCGGTTTTCTGAGTTGGCTCGTCATGCTGCTGAGTTAGTCCCTACTGATAAGGAGAGGATCAGGAGGTTCGTGGATGGCCTCACTTATCAGCTTCGTAATATGATGACTAGAGAGAGTGTGTCAGGTGCTACTTTCGAGCAGGTTGTGGATATTGCTCGGGATATTGAGTCTGTTCGCCGTCAGGAGCGAGAGGAGAGGAGGCCAAAAGGCCTCGTGGATCTGGCAGTTTCAGTGGTACTCCTTCCCGGGGGCAGTTTCAGCACAGTAGAGGCCGCCCATTTAGGCCTCCTCAGCCAGTTCGCCCAACTTATAGCGATGCATCATCGGGGCAGGGTCCCTGCAGTTCTCATCCGGGCCGTTCTTCATTTAGTTCCCTTCCAACTTAGAGTTCATCCAGAGAATTATCATTCCAGGGTTCTTCTATGCACGGTTCTTCGGGCGGTTATTCCGGTCCCAGGGGTTCCCTTCAGTCCCCGTCTCCTGCACTAGGGAGTTGTTATGAGTGCGGAGAGTTCGGGCATATGAGGAGGCAGTGTCCTCATCTTCTTGGAGGTCCATCTCAGTTGAGGAGCCAGCCTTCGACTTCAACTCCAGTTACTTCACCACCCACCCAGGCAGCTAGGGGTGGAAGTCAGTTAGCTAGAGGCCGCCCTCGAGGGGGATGTCGAGCGGGTGGAGGTCAGGCCCATATCTATGCATTTCCAGCTAGGCCAGATGCTATGGCTTCCGATGTAGTGATCACATGTATTATATCAGTCTATCACTGAGATGCTTTAGCCCTATTTGACCCTGGTTCTACATATTCGTATGTCTCGTCTTATTTTGAACATTTCATGGATATGCCCCGTGAGTCTTTAGTTACATATGTTCATGTGTCGACTCCTGTGGGTGATACTATTATTGTAGACCGTGTGTATCGGTCGTTTGCGATATCTATTGGGGGTCTGGAGACCCGTGTGGACCTACTGTTATCAGCATGGTTGATTTTTATGTGATACTGGGCATGGATTGGCTATCTCCATGTCATGCTATTCTTGATTGTCACGATAAGACCCTGACCTTGGTTATGCCTGAAGTTCCGAGGGTTGAGTGGAGTGGTTCTACTAAGTATGTGCCTAGCAGGGTAATTTCTTACCTGAAGGCTCAGCGTATGGTTAAGAAGGGATGTTTATCTTATTTGAATTTTGTGAGGGATGTTAGTGGTGAGGCTCCTGCTGTTGATTTTGTTCCTGTGGTCCGTGATTTTCCAGGCGTGTTCCCTGCAGACCTTCCAGGCATGCCACCTGACAGGGATATTGATTTTGGTATTGATCTGGTGCCAAGCACTCAACCTATTTCTACTCCACCTTATCGTATGGCACCAACGGAGTTGAAAGAATTGAAAGAGCAGCTTCAGGAACTCCTAGATAAGGGGTTCATTCAGCCTAGTGTGTCAACTTGGGGTGCACCGGTGTTGTTTGTGAATAAGAAGGATGGCTCTATGCGCACATGTATTGATTATCGTCAGATGAACAAGGTTACAGTGAAGAACCGATATCCTTTGCCTCGTATTGATGATCTATTTGACCAGCTTCAGGGAGCCAGAGTGTTCTCTAAGATTGACTTGAGATCCGGGTATCATCAGTTGAATATTCGAGACTCTGACATCCCGAAGACTGCTTTTAGGACCAGATATGGTCATTATGAGTTTCTTCTTATGACATTTGGGATGACCAATGCCCCAGCAGCCTTTATGCACTTGATGCACAATGTGTTCCGGCCTTATCTTGATTACTTTGTCTTCATGTTTATTGATGACATCTTGGTATATTCCCGATCTCGGGAGGATCATGAGTGACATTTGAGAGTTGTGCTTCAGGCTCTGAGAGAGAAGAAGTAGTATGCGAAATTCCCAAAGTGTGAATTCTGACTTGATTCAGTTGCATTTTTGGGCCATGTGGTGTCTTGTGATGGGATCAAGGTAGATCCGAAGAAGGTGTAGGCGGTACAGAGTTGGCCTAGACCGGCATCATCTACGGAGATCCACAGTTTCCTTGGGTTGGCAGGTTACTATCACCGTTTCGTAGAGGGATTTTCATCTATTGCAACACCTATGAACAGACTGACCCAAAAGGATGCTTAGTTTAGGTGGACCGAGGAGTGTGAGGAGAGCTTTCAGAAGCTCAAGTCAGCTTTGACCACAACTCCGGTGTTGGTTTTGCCTACGGGTTCAAATTCTTATACAGTTTATTGTGATGCTTCTAGAGTTGGCTTAGGAGAGGTATTGATGCAGGACGGTAGGGTGATTGCCTACGCGTCTAGACAGTTGAAGGTGCACGAGAAGAATTACCCAGTGCACGATCTTGAGTTAGCTGCCATTGTTCATGCCTTGAAGATTTGGCGCCATTATTTGTATGGAGTGCAGTGAGATTTTCACTAATCATCGTAGCTTGCAGTATCTGCTTAAGCAAAAGGATCTAAATTTGTGTCAGAGGAGATGGTTGGAGCTTCTCAAGGATTATGACCTCACTATTCTATATCATCCGAGGAAGGCCAATGTAGTGGCCGATTCCCTAAGTCGCAGAGTAGAGAGTTTGGGGAGTCTAGCCTACCTCCCAGCAGCAGAGCGACCTTTAGCACTTGATGTTTAGGCTTTAGCGGGGCAGTTGGTGAGATTGGATTCGTCAGAGCCTTCGCGGGTATTGGCTTGTGTAGCCTCCAGGTCTTCTCTTTATGATCAGATTATAGCACGTCAGTATAATGACCGACACTTGCTAGACCTTCAGGACAAAGTCCATCGAGGTGATGCCAGGGACGTGACTATTGGTGATGACGGGGTCTTGAGGATGCAGGGCCGTATTTTTGTGACCAATATGGATGGGCTTCGAGAGATGATTTTAGCAGAGGATCATAGCTCGCGGTATTCTATTCATCTGCGTGCCGCAAAGATGTACCAGGATCGGAGACTAGGGGTGGGCATTCGGTATTTCGGTTCGGTATTTCGGTATTCGGTTTATCAATTGTATATACCAAATACCGTACCAAATTATTTCGGTACAGTTGATATTTATTA
>ML287912.1:0-19111 GCA_005239495.1 Nicotiana undulata
CGGCGGTGTCGTTCTCCTATCGGGTGGTTTGAGCCCGGCGAGGCCAAGTTATATGGCACAGATATGGTGAGAGAAGCTTTAGATAGGGTGAAGATTATTCAGGAGAGACTCCGCACATCTCAGTCCATATAGAAGAGTTACGCAGATCAGCGGGCGCGTGATGTAGCATTTATGGAGGGAGATAAGGTTATGTTGAAGGATGAAGGGCGTTATGAGATTCGGGAAGAAGGGCAAGCTGATCCCCATGTTTATAGGACCTTTCGAGGTGTTGAGGCGAGTCGGGGAGGTTGCTTATGAGCTCGCTTTACCTCCCGCCTTATCTAGAGTTCATCTGGTATTTCATGTATCCATGCTCCGGATATATCACGCCGATTTCTCTCACGTGATTGATTTCAGCACTATTCAGTTAGATGAGAAGTTGGGCTTCGAGGAGGAGCCAGTTGCTATTATTGATAGGCAGGACCGCCAGTTGAGGTCTAAGAGAATTTCTGCCGTAAAGGTCCAGTGGAGGGGCCAACCAGTCGATGAGGTGACTTGGGAGTCCGAGGAGGTTGCTACTGAAGCTAGCAAGGAGATGGTATGGCTAAAACGATTTTTTCAAGAACTTGGATTGCACCTGAAGGAATATATACTCTATTGTGACAATCAAAGTGCAATAAACTTGAGCAAAAACACCATGTATCATGCAAGGACGAAGCATATCGGCATAAGATATCACTGGATCCGGGAAAAGATAGAGGATGGATCTATGCAGGTCAACAAGATCCATACAAGTGAGAATCCTTCAGATATGCTGACCAAGGTGGTACCAAGAGACAAGTTGGAGCTTTGCAAAGAACTTGTCAGCATGCACTCAAACTAGCAAACCCGGTGTTGCCTCCTTCATGTGAATGGGAGGGGGAGATTTTGAGGTCCATCCCATTGGTTGGCAAAAGTTGGCAATAGCCTTATGCCTATTTTGCCTATGCAATGGCAAAGATCTTTGGTGGAAGATTTTACTTGGAGCCAAAGTATGCAAAGATGTAGAGGAGAACTAAAATTCTCCTGTAGTACACTTGGAGCCCAAGCTTATTTTCTCCTATAAAAGGAGAAGCTTTCTCACTTCTTCAAACACATCAACAAAGAGAGAAAGAAAGAGTGAGGCATCACAGACAGGGTATAAGAAAATAGTCTGTGAGGAAAAATAGAGAGTGTGAGCGATATTATAATGAGGTGAGAATATCAAAAGAGGGTTATTTCTTTTGAGTGTTGTGGTGGTCTTTGTAGTATTTTACTCGGGCCTACAAAGTGTAAAATTCCTTACTATAGTGATATCAGTTGCTCCTCTTAGGGTCGTGGGTTTTTTACTTATTTAGAAGGGTTTTCCGCGTAAAAATTCTTGGTGTCACTCTTTTATTATTGTTGATTATCGTATCTCAGTGCTACGTTATTATTCCGCTTTTATTACCATAAAAATTATTTCTGTGGGGGGTTTATTCCGAACAACAAGACAATTAGTAATAGCAGAACTTGTGCTTCCAGAAAGTTATCCATCATTTTCAAGATCTAATTCTATACAAGTCGCACATTAAAGATTATAGTCTCATTAATTATCATTTTGGTAAAAGCTCAATCATGTTTTTTCAGCTATGCGATCAAAACTGCAGCTACAAAGATGAACAAACCATTCTGCTCAATGCTCTATTCCTCAGAGAAATCCAGTAACACAAATAAAGCATAACACTCAAAAGAAATTTTTGAAACTAATAGACCCTGCAATCCAATTAAACTTATTAAGACTAAAGTATTTATCTTCTTATGATTGTGTAATTGTGCCGAGTCAACATTAGTTAGTAGTGTTAGTTAGTGTTAGTATACAGATCAGTTAGTGGGAAGAAATTGCCACATGTATATATATTGAACAGTACCAAATACATTGAATATAGTTTTCATTTCCACATTTTAACAGATTCTCAATAGCTCTTCTAGAAACTTCTGAATCCTCCATTAGAGGAGATGCGGAGCTCGATTCACATCTGAATCTCGACATGGTATCAGAGATGAGGTTCTATCAATGACCATGCCCTCTCTCATTTACCCTCATCAATCAGAATTTGGGAAAAACTTGAATTGGACACATGCAGTGACGATGTGTCGACAAATAGAAGGAATCTCAACCACACGAAGATCGATTCAACTATTTTCAAAAAAATTTCTATGGCAATCACAGAGCAGAATGACGAGACAACCACAACGGCGGCAACACAGACGGTAATCGACGCTGGTAGCCCTCTTTACATACATCCTTCTGATAATCCTGGTTCCACACTAGTTCCGGTTCCGTATGATGGAATTGGATACCGTTCTTGGAGAAGAAGCGTACTCAGAACCCTTTCAGTGAAAAAAAAATTAGGTATCATCAATGGAGATAGTAAAGGACCCGATGTAACGTCACCACATTTTCGTCAGTGGGAAAGGTGCAACGATATGGTCACCTCGTGGATCGTAAATTCTGTGTCAAAGGACATCGCTGATAGTGTCGAATATGTAAATAACTCTGTTGAACTATGGATGAAATTAGATGATCGATATGATTAGACGAACGGAGCTAAATTTTATCAAATTCGGAAGAGATCAATGATTTGAGTCAGGGCGTACATGATATCACTGGCTACTACACAAAAATGAAGTAACTCTTGGAAGAATTAAACACTCTCAGCGTCAAAACTCATTGCAGTTGTGTGTGTACCTGTGGGGCGAAGGTAAGTATGCATAAGGCAGAACAAGACAGAAGGTTGATACAATTTCTAGTGGGACTCAATGAAGTCTATACGGTTGTTCGATGAAGCATACTTATGATGAATCTGTTGACGTCCATGGCACAAGCATTTGCTTTTTCGATACAGGAAGAAAAGCAGAGGGAATTTAGGCCAAGAAATCAAAAATGTTGACTCCGCAACATTGAGTGTCAATCTAGAAGGACGAAATTTCAAGACAAACTACTCAGCTGGGACTGAAAATCAAATTGCAAATAGTAGACCCCGACCCGTTTGTGACTATTGCAAACGACAAGGTCACACCAAGGACAAGTGCTACAAGTTACATGGATACCCTCAGGGCTTCAATCAAGGTCCACAACAATACAAGTAGAGTTCCCAAGGATATAACAACAACACAAGGTTCAACAAAGGAAAAAATGCCATGGCAAGTGCAGTCACAAATGTAGAAAGAGGAGAGGAGGTGGAACTCCAAGGAGAAAGTCAAAGCATGAGCCTTTCAAAGGAGCAGTATGGGCAAATTGTTAGCTTGCTGCAGCATTTTCAGATGGGAAACACTGGAGATAATTCAGCCAGTACAAAATTAGAACCAAAAATCAATGTGCATGTAAAGCTAAAATATCTAAGAGATTAAATTATTGTGAATAATACCAAACTGAATATATAGGACAAGCAGATATATATGAATCATCAGGCTAGAACACATAACAATATCTCAATTTTGAGTATTTTGAAAACGAAGGAGGAGGAGAAAGAGGCCTGAACTTGTTTAAACAGTGGGTACAAGTTAAAACTTTTTAAAAAAAATGAGTAGAGGTCAAATGGGGGCGGCTAAATAGGGTGCCCGTGCAATTTTTACTCTTTATTGCGAGCATTGTAGTCAGAGTCCTTGATGGCCTACAAAGTAAACGAGGGAAGTGCATTAAGACTCCGCTATTTAAATTGTACCATGAGTTCATTTTTTTTACCTACTTCAGACACAAATTCAACGTAAGTGACTAAAGTAGCATAATTTACCCATAAAGTTAGGGACTTCAGAATTCAAATACAAAAACGTCTTAAAGTACATACAAAAAATTAATTGTACTTCAAACGCATATATCTCAAGTATATCTTAAGTGCAAAGATTGCATAAACATCTTTAAATACATGTAAAAAATTGGCTGCACTTAAGACGAAACTGTTACAATTACTATAATTTTTTGCATGCATTTAAGACGCTTTTTCGGAAGCTCAGATGTTAAGCTGAATTTTATTGCCTAGAAATAAAAATTTGTTCTTCGAATTCAATAATCTAATACGCTATTGAACGCCCAAATTTACTCCAAATAAGTTCAAATTTAAAACATAAGTTTTAACATATCATAAACAACAAGTTTCAATCATTAATTTGTCAAAACAACAATAAATCTAATAATTCATTTTGTAAAAATGGCGATTTTTCAATGTTCTAGAGTTACTCTAGTTAACAACAACAAATCTAACTTAAGTTCCACTCACTATTCAAATCTTCACGTTAAAAAGTTTTTTTTACTATAATTTTTTCATCTACGGTTTAAACAATTAAGAAGAAAAAGAAGGAGGAGAGAGACGGAAGAGAGGGAAATATACTTTTGTTTGAAGTTCACCAAAATTAGGTTCATGTTAAATCATTTTTAAAAGAATAATACAAATTAAATAGCACTGTACTATAGGGCTTGAAATTGTTACAAAGTAAATGGCGAACCCAAAACTCTCAAATTTTCCAAATTAAGAGCCCGTTTGGACATAAGAATCTTTTCACTTTTTTTCGACAAAATTTCACTTTTTTCGAAATCAGTATTTGGTCATAAAATTTCAATTTTCGTTTGAAGATGAATTTTGGAACTTTTCAAAAATTTGAAAAACTCTAAAATGTTATAAACAATAAAAGAAGAAGAACAATATTGCAGAGAAAGAGAGAGAATTTTTATTGAATTTTGGGATGAATTACAATGGAATAGAATCCCTCTATTTATCGGGAAAGAGTGACTTAGCCGCCAAGTAAAATCCCTAAGATCTCTCTAAAATATAAACATTCATCATAAATAGAATTCTATTTATAACACTCCCACTTAAATGTCTATTCAAGAAATAATGTGTCTCGTTAAAATCTTAACTAAAATTAAACCCAATGGGAAAAAGATTCTAGAAAAAGGAAAAAGAGTACAATATCTAACAATACGCTTTTTGGTTGCCTCGTTAAAAACTTTGCAAGAAAAACCCAGTGGGACAAAATCTTGTAAGGGAGAAAGAGTGCAACACGTATTAACTCCCCCTGATGAGAGCATCGATTCACATCCTTGAGCCTTCACATCACAATCTTGTGCACTAACTTCTTGAAGGTTAATGTCACCAGAGATTTGATGAATAAAATAGTCATATTAACTCCAACGAATATGTTGCACCTTGAAAATACTCGCTATCACATTATCATGCTTATAGTTATAGCAAGATACATATGTGCATAAATAGCACTTATAATGTGGTACTTCATGACTAAAAATTATATATGCTTTAAGCGATTTAAATCCTTCAAGGATTGTCATATAAGTCATATAATAGACTTTAATTAGATGCATATCAAGTTTTCATGTCATGCTAGACAAATAAGATATTGAAAACTGATTGCACATATCATTGACTTTATATTTTCAAGTGTTTGAACTGCAGGTCCAAATACTTGTCTTTCATATGAAACCAATTCTACTTGAATTGCGTCTCTTCTATTTGGCCAATATTTTTGTGTCTGTATTCGACAAACTTAAGATCCTCATCTATACTTAGCGCTATGATAGATATCGTCGACGAACAATATATATCGGTTCCAATATTATTATTTTTTCATAAAGACATAACAAAGAGATCTCTTCGTTAATATATTCAAGTACCTGAATCTCTCGTGAGATTTTATGAAGTGTTATGTCATGTGATCTTCTAGATCACTTGCCTCCTTTATTATGATCATTTTGCTCATCTTCTTTATCAAGACATTTATTTGAACTGATTTGTCTATACGCTTTAAGTGTACCATAGACTTCGTCTTCTAGGACTTAATAAGAGTATTTGCAATGAGAATATAGTTACTTTCTTTGGGTCAGCAAATGCGTCTGGCATGCTTACTGCAGAAGAATTATCTTTTTATGAACTTCAAGTTCATATTATCTTTTCGAGGATCTAGATGTACAAATGATAATTCATTCCACGTAACTTTTTTCTCAATTGTTTATCATATCTCCTCCTCATGTTAGAAAACTAACTTTCTTATTCAATTTTGGGAACCATCTTTGTGCATTAGGGTGTTAATCAAAATATACACCGCACATCAATAATAATAAGATGAAATTATTTGGTTCCTGACCCTGAACCACTTGTGAGGAGAGAATGTAATATACTTTTGTATATAACGTATATCAAACTGATATAGATTACTTTGTCTCATAAGCAATAGTTTAACTATTAAGTGGAGCACTCATTAAATTATTTTGCTAAACGAAACCAACTTATCAAGATGAACTATCTTGAATATAAAATCAGGAAATTATGCTCGAAATTAATTATTGAGCAAGTTACCTCGCAAATACCGTGTTGCGGGTTAATAATAATTGCACATATAACCATTTCATAGATGCATCTTATGTGGTATAAATGGCAGGTGAATGGGCCCATATTCACGTTTGATATTTTCAGTATTCATGGGATTCAATCCCAATATTAGTTGGTATATTAATTAATGAGAACAAGCAAAATAAGAGAATTCGTAAAGAACTTTCTTGTTCTTTAATATTTATCCATGTGAATTCTCTTTTATGTTTGCATATCATACTTAGATTCACATGGCTAAACCAACTATGCCAACTGAATAAATTATTAATATTGATAAAATTCAGGTTTACACCATGATGTGTGCAATTATCAATAAACTCCAAGTTTATTATGATATGAATTTTTATATCAATAAACATCCACTTTATTGTGGTATTCTTTTATTTGTGTAGTACAAATTGAAGAATAAAGCGGGTAGCTTTTCACATACATATTACCCCGCTACAATTTGTAGTAATAAAAGATATTAAATCTTTCCTTTATTTATAGTCTCAATATAACTAACCGCTTTCGCGAATATTAGAAACTCAATAAGTTTCTTTGAGACTTACTACAACACAATAAATCGACATGATAATCAATTGTATTCCTCTAAAATAGTAATAATTGGCTCTTCCATAGCTCTCAATTAATTTTGTACTTCCACATATTCATCAACATCTATATGGTGAATAAACTTTTAAGGAGAAAGTTATACCATTATGGTCATGGTCAAAATTATATGCAAGATCTATTTCTTGCATTACCGTTGTCTTTTAATAATCACATTGCCAAAATATTTGGCATAATCACAATAAGTACGTGATCAATGACCATTCATGTCATAGTAATGAAATTATTTTCTTATATCATCTCAAACCTCCCTTTAGAGGTGAGTGTGGTATATTCACTACCACTAGCAGTCTAGCACGTTCATATTCTTCCAAGAATGAATATGTATTCATAAATCACATGTTATCACATTCACATCATGAATGGACCATAATCATCCGTATGTGCTTTAAAAAATCTCATGTCAAATTGATGACAAATATTACTTTCAAAGAGTGAAAGATTATTTTGAGAATTCTTATTATTCTCATTATCACAAATATGACGATTATAATTTCGTTCATTGCCACGTCCACATCCATTGATACCTTCATGGTAATAATTTGTCTTCTTTCAAACTTATGACATATTGCTATCACATTCTCTTAAGGGGAATGAGAATGAAGCAAATTCAATGGGACGAACTTTCACTTTTTGTGCCCATAATCAAACATGAATTTGTTCATGCAAGGCATAGAAATTTTACCACTTCGGGTGGTTATAATTTCTTGCAAACTCTATAAGAGTTATAATCGAAGTTTATTGTCTTTGCTTGCATTTAAAATCAAATTATATAATTTCAAGAATTTAGAACAGAAAAATAACGTAAAATACTTACCTTAAATCCATAATTTAATCATGAAGGAAGTCATGGAACAGTTGACAACCATTATGCTCAATCCCAAAGCTTATACTCAATTGATTAGAGTCTCGTGCTGATAATGTGTTATAAACAATAAAAGAAGAAGAACAATATTGCAGAGAAAGAGAGAGAGAATTCTTATTGAATTTTGGGATAATTATAATGGAATAGAATCCCTCTATTTATAGGGGAAATGTGACTTAGCCACCAAGTAAAATCTCTCTAAAATATAAACATTCACCATAAATAGAATTCTATTTATAACAAAAAAGTTATTTTTCAAAATTTCACTCAGATCACTCACAAAAATTGAAAAACAACCCAACAATTATATTTATGTCCAAACACAACTCTAATTTTCAAACACCATTCTTGCTTGAAAATTTTGTATTTTTTTTTACATTTTTTCGGAATTTTAAAATTCTTATGTCCAAACGCCCACTAATAGCCCGTTTGGCCAAGCTTCTAAAAAATTTGAAAAGTACTTTTTAAAAAAGTGCTTTTGGTGAGAAGTAGTTTGTGTTTGGCTAATTAATTTGAAAAGCACTTTTAAGAAGTAATTAGTGTTTGGCCAAGCTTTTGAAAACTGCTTATAAGTGTATTTTTCTCAAAAGTGTTTCTCAGAAAAGTGCTTTTGGAGAGAAGCTATTTTTTTCTGCTTCTCCAAAACTGTTTCTACTTCTCCTCAAAAACACTTTTTTTCCTTCCAAAAGCTTGATCAAACACCTCAATTTATGACCAAAAGTGCTTTAGGCCAAAAAAAAAATCACTTTTGGCAAAAAAAAAAAAAACTTGACCAAACGGGCAATAAGTTTCAAGAGTAAATTTTAACTTATTGTATCAGTTTTATTTTTTCCTGTTTTTTCGAGTTTCTTTTCATTCTTTTTTCGATACTAACATAAAATCCAAGGAATTTAATTCCTAACATAGATTACGACGAAAATGTGCTAGCCTTCATCCTAATTTATTTATTTTTTACTCACTCATTGCAAATTTGAGTTATTTTGTGAAAGCAAAATAAATTGTTGGGGGGTTAAATTGTAAATGGAAAAAGAGTTCAGGTAGGAAGAGTGCATTTATTCTCTCAAGAAGCCCTCTTTTTTAATTAATATTACCAATCTCTGTCTGACTGCCGAAAAATCGTTGTCCAGTAAGAACATTTGTCAGTACCACAAAGAAAAAGGGAGAAAAATTCTTCCATTTTTCAACACAGAGAAGAAAATCGTCAAAGAGAGAGAGAGAGAAATCGGAAAATGGGTGAACGTGAGAACTTCGTATACATTGCTAAGCTTGCTGAGCAAGCTGAACGCTACGATGGTTAGGGTTTCATTCCTCTTTTTTCTTAGTTTTTTTCTGTCTACATGTAAATTAAGCTTCTTCTTTTTTTTTCTTTTTTTTAAAATATCTATATGCATAGATCAGATTAAGTAGAGTAATTGTGTATTCGCTTATGATTTATTAAATAAAGCTTCATAATCGAAAATCAAATTTCAGTGCTTAAAAATTTCAAGTTTCAGTGAGCTATTAGCTGCTACTGTGTTAGAGTATTCGAAGAATTTGCAGTCTGGACAATTTTTAGAAGAGGTTAAATTTTCTTATTGATAAAAAAGGTTTTTGCATCAGAGAAAAGTAGTGTATGGATAATTGTAGCTTTTGTAAAGAGTTGCCCGGAATAATTTTTGTGCGTGCAAGCAGTGGCGGAGCCAGAATTTTTCTTAAGGGGTGTCAAAATATATAAAAGTAAACATTCCAGAAGTCCAGGACCATTCTTCACCCAAAATATATAAAAGTAAACATACCATGACCATTTTTGGTGCTTAAGTCCTTCAAGAATCAAGACACTGCTGCACCCAAAAAAGTATTTGTTCAAACTTCGACTGGTGAAATTTTTTCTTCACTGAACCATTCAGAACAGATTCTATATGTTCTATGGCCGATTGGATTTGCTTAATTTTATTCCGTACTCTTTTTGTCGTCTAATGGAATTAGGATTCATTTTCTAGGCAGTTGGTTGATATGTAATATTTAGAGAATATGTTACAGAGATGGTTGATGCGATGAAGAATGTTGCAAATATGGATGTTGAATTGACGGTGGAGGAGAGGAATTTGTTTTCTGTTGGTTATAAGAATGTGGTTGGAGCTAGGAGAGCATCGTGGAGGATCTTGTCTTCCATCGAGCAGAAGGAAGAGTCTAGAGGAAATGAGCAGAACGTGAAGCGGATTAAGGAGTACCAGCAAAAAGTGGAGTCAGAGCTAACCGACATTTGCAATAATATCATGACCGTGATTGATGAGCATCTAATTCCATCGTGTACTTCTGGAGAATCAACTGTGTTTTACTACAAAATGTGAGGCCCTTGTATTGTATAGTTTGTTTTGAGTCACAAATGTTGAGTTTGGTGTTTAGAAAGTTCAGAACTTCATAGGTTGTTCATTTTTGTTTTGTTCGTTTTATCTTTTGGTGCAGGAAAGGGGATTATTATCGATACCTTGCAGAGTTCAAAACTGGAAATGACAAGAAAGAGGTTTCTGATCTGTCTCTAAAAGCATATCAGGTATTCAGTTACTTAAACATGTCAGAAGAAAATTATACTGTATTTATAAAGAAGAATACAATGATACATATTGTCTGTTGCCTGTGATCTTCCTCTTATTTCTTGGTTGATTCCTTTTTAGTGAGTGCCAGCATCCTTATCTAAAAGTAAGTGCTAGCATATGCTCTGCTCGATTACTCCATGTGTGATTACTTAAATTGAGGCTATTCACTCTCTAGATATAGCTTTTATATTTGAAACTGTATAAATATTCATTCTGATTGAAGATCGAGTTCTTTACGCAAAAGAGAAGATTTCAAAAGGTTGGTTCGGTGGAGTGGGTAAAGTCGGAGATTTCGAATGTGGAAGGATAGTCTTTTTAACTGTATTGCTTATGTTGAACTGTAGTATGCGTGAGAAAGATCCTGTCTTGTCAAGCATCTATCAGGGCTTGGAAAGAATCCCGCTTAAGATGGTCGATTACTTTTGGTATGTCTTATTAAAATGTGATCCACGACTGTTTTTCAATCCAACATTTTACCTCTAATCCTATCTGACGAAAGATAAGCAATGGCTGGCATGCTCGATGTGAGTGCTGTCTTCATTTTGGAACACTTCACTGCAATTCTGAAGCTCCTAAGAAAGTCTTGGGAGTGGAGATTTGGTTTTTATTGAATGGTTGATGTTTAGCTTCGTGATTTGCTAAAGAGGAATTTGATACAGTGGATAACTTTTTTATGAATGAAGACTGTTATCGAGGTTTGGCTGTGGTAATCTCCTTGAATAATTCTACTGGATTAGTTTGCATTTATTGTTTGTTGGTTTTCAACCAATCCTTTTAACTTGTAAGATGCATGGCAGCGGACATAAATGTTAACATCTGCATGCTAGCTGATAACGATGTAGCTAACAAATACAGACTATAAGATTGATATACCCATGATCTATTGGTTATATCCTATGGAGCCTCAGTTTTTTGCCACAATGTCACTTGTACCAGGGCTCCTTAGTGTATTATTTTTGTTTTCTTTCAGCTTCATGATACAACACATGGCATAAACATGATGTTTAAGTGTACAACAAATTTCTTATTTTTCTTGTAACATCAACTAATTTGTGTCGACTAGCACATTATGTGCCCTAATTTGGTTACTTGGATGTTGGGAAGTAAAAGGCTTTTTGCTTATGAAATTTGATTGTTAATGTGATGTAGGGCCTTTCTCCTTGTCATTTTCTTCCATTCCCCTCTCTTCATGTTACATGTGTAGTGATTGTATTTGGTTTCTAACATGTATCTACTTCCACTTATTGTTCGTTCTAAACCTTGTGTACAGACAGCTACAACTACTGCGGAGGCTGAATTATCAACTACCCATCCCATTCGGCTGGGTTTGGCTTTAAATTTCTCTGTTTTCTACTATGAGATAATGAACTCCCCTGAGAGGTTTGTGTGGTTTTTATTAATTAAAAAAGTCTACTCGCAACATGTTTTTCATCTCAGTTGATTAGAATCTTTTTTCATCAGGGCATGCCACCTGGCTAAGCAGGCTTTTGATGAAGCAATATCGGAGCTGGATGCCCTTAATGAGGAATCCTACAAAGACAGCACCTTGATTATGCAGCTTTTAAGGGACAATCTCACTTTGTGGACTTCTGACATTCCAGAGGATGCAGGTATGAGCAAGTCATATTCTCAAGGTTGCTTTGGTGTTTGCATAATCTACTAGTAGCTGGTTCATTAACTTTCTACGTGCTCTGTTCTCCTCGTAGTTGCTAGGGTAAACTTGAGTCTTCATGGGTACTAAGTTGCCTATCGCAGATGAGAGATATCCTCTGAACGAATCATCTATTCCGACCTTTAGATGGTATTCAGCGTGGAATGCACTGTACTGTTAGCCCATTATTTTCGGGAATTAAAACCATAGGGGGCAAAAAGAGAGTGGTACACGTCCTTTTTTATTGGAGAAGGGAAAAATCGGGCTAGAGATACTAATAGCTGGAGGATTTTTTTCTTGTTCATACAGTGTACTATCAACCGTTGGATTATTATTAAGAAAGGATCTGCACAAATCTCCCCCCCCCCCCCCCCCCCCCCCCCCCCACACACACACACACACACATTTTTTTTATTTTTAATAAATGTATTTATTTGCTTTCTGTGTGAAGTTAAAATTACTTAAACTAGCAGGTAAAGACTTTTGACCTTCTTGAATTAATTGGTTAATTGAGATAGGAAATTGACATTTCTAGTTATTTATGCGCACTTCAATTGAAGGCTCATTTCCAGATAGAAATTGTTCCCTTTAGAAAGATTTATGATCTCAATGTAACAGATAGTTTGTGTTGACAAGGCTATAACAAAGGTGTCCTCTATGACACTACAACAATGCAACCAAATTGAATATTTCATTCTTTGTTACCATTAAGAGGAAACTTAACTTTCTGATATATCATATTGCTGTTAAAAATCTCTCTTGTCTTTCTGAATAGAAGATGCCCAAAGGGGAGATGCTACAAACAAAGCGAGTGGAGTCGAGGATGCCGAGGTGGGTTCTTTATACATCTTTGTCTATGTTTTGGTATTAATGTAGTTTCCCTACTGATTCTAAATTTTGGTGTGCGCTTGCAGTGATGGGCAAACGAGTAGAACCTACCATGTGCGTGTTGTAGAGGGGAGGATGATGACACATCCAGGCAATTGTTTGTTAAGTCCTAATAGATACTTGGTTTCACCTACGGGTGCATCTTGCTGGAGATTGTTTTCACATTCATGGGATGTCATATTTATAGTGAATCATTTGACTCTTTATAAATGATTGGTTTGCTCTGTAGTTGTTTTATTTTTCAGATGACAGCCGCCGCTGAAATAAGGATGTCAGCTGTGCTTGTCTCTCATACCTTTATAATCCATCCTGAGTTTACCTTCGCGCCTCTCACGTTTAGTTTAAAGCTATAAGCTTTCTTTTATAGCATTGGTGTGTAGATAATATTCTGGAATGAGAAGGTATCTGCATCTCACTCTTTATATCAAGAATTACACTTCTATGTGTTTTTATAAATCCCTACTTTTGGAATAATTTTAAACATTTGCTTCAAAATGAGAAAATCCGACGTTTATTATGTAGTAATAAAGTGACTAATATGAAACGAAAAAAGAAAGTTTACTGAGCTTTTGGCTTCGGTTGATCATATTTGTTTACACAAGTAGCTAACTGAAATACTAGTTGGTTCAAGACTCGGCAACAAAAATGTCTCTTTAGAATGATAACGAACAATTAGTGCATGTTCTTTTGACTATCTAGCATAATTTAATTCCAAAGGTCTGTTTTCTTTATTTATATTTTCCTTTAGGAAATGCTAGTAGTGCTCTTTGTGCAGTAGAATTTCAGTTTAATGGTTCTCTGGCGGGAACAAGAGGATGATGCATTTTGGCATACACCAGAATAGTTCTATTAGACGTGGGGAAACGTACTCTCTCTCTCACACAAACACATTTCTTTCAGACTAAACAATATTGCAAATACTGGTGTAGCCATCGGATTTTGCAAATTTCGAACTTCGGTAATTCACGGCCAAAATGCGCCCACTAAGCAACATCAGCCCAAAACTGCTTAATAAGCAACATAAACGGTAAAGAGTGCATCCGCACTAGGTGTCCCATTTATACTGTAAATTTAAGACAAAAATCCCAAAACACCCCTCAAGACATCCTATTTAGGAACTCTAGACTTCTTTTTTAGTACGGTAGTGACATGTTGAGTCATAATTCTTTTTTTCACACTCCTACCTCTCTTAGAAACACCAACAACATCAGCTTGAGTAGAACCACCATATCCATCACGTCCAACATCAGTACCTTGAGTAGCAACCTGAAGGACCTAAGCATGTAAAAAAATAATTAGAACTTTAAGGATATAAGTACATAAAATTTTCAGGGAAGTAGGCACCTCAGTAATAGTTGACTGCTTTGTCGTGTTAAAACTCAACTCTTCCTCAGCATCTTGACTTCCAGTTACTTCACTTATACCAGAATTACCCCAGACATCAGTGTAAAAATTTCAGAAAATACTAAATGTGTTAATCCATTTTACTAAATTATTTAGAGGATTAGGATAGCCACGTCAGTTTTCCGGCCAATATTTGCATCTTCCGGTCGCTTTATATTTATGTTAACTGACTTTACTAAAACGATGTTATGTTATAAAAAAAAAGAGTGAATTTTGTGTTACAAAGCTTAACTTGAATAATAATTGGGGAAATTTACCCCTAAGCAATCCAGTAGAAATGTGTTAGAAAATTTGGAAAAAAAGTTGTACCACACGATCTGCATTTCCAGGCCATGATTGTCAGTCAATCAATCAACTATATATGCATCAATCACTACTACTTCTATCTACTATTTGGACATCTATTTCATTTTATCAATACTGGCAAAAATCTTTTGCAACAACGAAATAAGAGAAATCAGTTTATCTTTTTCTAGCGGATTGAACATTCTTCGTCAGTTGGTGGCTGCATAATATTCGGCAGTGAGGAAGCTGAAGCAGTGTTTTTAGTCTTTTTCTTCTTCGTCTTCTTCTCGTGGCAGTGATTTGAGTAGTCTCTATCAACTCCATCAGCAGAGAAACAAATGGTTTGAAGAGAGGCAACACAGCACTCTTGCCAGTTAAGTTGAGTTAGGTCTTTGATTGCTTCATCAACAGAAACAAACGCTTCTTCTGATGATATTTCCTCTTGTAATGTGCAGCGACTAAGGTCCATTAACTCCATTGTTTTCACTGCCTCAACCAGAACGCTCTGTGTAAAACAATTAGAAACAGAATTTGAGAAGGTAGAGTAAGCATTAAGTAGTTATAATGATAAATAATCAGAACATTGTGATCTGTAAATTTTCACCTTTGTAGTCCCCATTTTTTTGAATCCGTGCATGCTAATGATCTGGAAAAATCATCAATATATATAGAAAAAGAGTAAGCTGGATTTATATGTCTCAACTATTCTCATTGCACAAGGAACAGAGATTCAGCACAGACTCACAGTACATTTTACAAACAACTCTACAAACAAATTATAAACAAAGTTGCTTTTGATATTCACACTATTGAGCTCCGATTAAAAACAAGTAGGAGAAACTTTCACCTCCGAATATGAAATTTATATAAACAGCGAAATAGTACTACTTTATAACAAGCAGATAATATGCAGATTTTATCAACTATTTTGAAATACTGAACGAGGAAAAAAAATATAATAACAGTCAAGGAATCGATCGGAACTGCATCTAATTCACAAAAACAATACACTGTAGAGTAAAGTAATCTCAGTATATGAGTAGATTGATATAGTGAGATTGATAACCAGTTCAGAGATTGATAATGCATTTTATTGAAATTGGCAGTTTCAAGCATCAAAACGACTACAAACACTATAAACAATATTCCTTTTAAGAAAAATCACATTATTAAGCTCAGAATACAAAAAAACAAGTAGGAGAAACGGCAGAGAGTATGAAATTGAGGTAAAACAGCGAAACAGTGAAGAAATACTTTGAACAAGCAGATATTAGCGTATTTTATCAACGATTTTTGAAATACTGAACGACAAAAGGAAATTCTTGACTAGCAAATCAATCGGAAACGCATCTAATCCACTATACAATACACTGTAAATCAGAGAAATTAAGAACAGAGAGAGATACCTCCTTAAGATTAGCGATATTGAGATCATCGAGTTGCTTGTGACTGTGAATAATATCGAGGTAATTCTCTAAGCTTATCTTCTTCTTCTGTGTTTTTCTGCTGATCGTTCTGCCTCCATTTCCACTCATTTCCATCTTTTCTCCGTGTGATTTTGCGTGTGTTTGTGAAATTATGTGGCTTTTGAAATTTTAAGCGTATGCGGTATATTTATATAGTAGTACTAGTGAGAGTAATGTTAACACGTTAAAAACATTTGGGGTCCACTTTCCCGCCACTGCAGTGGAAGTACACACAATCCTTTTTTTTTCTTTTTCGGAACACTATTACTCCCTCTGGTCCACAATAAGTAAATTTTTAACTTTTTTTTTTGTAGTGCAAAATAAGTAATTTTTTTTAGATTTTAAGAATGAATTGATTATTTTTTTTCCTACATTGCGCTTAGAGTAAATAATGTTAGAATATGTGTTAGGAGTGTTCATGTGAAGAGATAGTAAAAATTAATATGATCAGTTTAATTACTAATTAATGTGAAAAGGTAAATTTCTTAATATACGTGAAAATAACAAAAAAAGTCACTTATTTTGTGCCGGAGGAAGTATAATCCAACTCATAAGGTTTGTGTTTACCATTATTTGGTGGTAAAATTATAATACAAAGGAAATATTAACAAATTTAATGGATGTAACCCCCATCATTTAACCAAAAATCTTGTTCTAGCATTTCAATATCAGCACAAAATAATTATAAATAGAGCCGGAACGGATCGGAAATTGGATCTCCAAGCTATTTATAGAGGCAAAAGTCTAATTTAGGAGAGACCCAAAAGGTAACCTAATAAGGTTTTTTGACTTGAAAAACTCAAGTTTCGCAACAGTAATCCTACTTGTGGTTCGGTACATTATACTTATTTTTCTTATCTACAAATTCAATAGAACTCAATATTTTTTACATGAAAAATATATCCAAAAAATACTAAACCTTTCCCAAACGTTTAGAGCTAAGTGAGCATCATTCAATTGCTAATATCAACACTCGTATAAGAATCGAGGGATGGAAGTAGCCCTTCCCTTTACCTTTTCACTTAAATATCAAGCTTTAATTAGCAACACGGTTAGAACTCATGACATACACCTATTTCTTGTAAGCGGACAATGTACGTATATAATACTGCACGCAATTTTTGTCCTTGCTTGTAGCAAATTGCCTGCCTAGCACTAAGACTAGCATTATTGCCTAGTGCTGATGGTTTCCATGCAGAGGTAAATAAAAGAAGAAAAACAAGAACAAATTCGATCATTGTTCACAACGACACCCTGTTCATACAACAACAACCCAGTGGGGTCTGGATCCTGTTCATACAACTAGACTTAAAAACCTTTTATTTCGGAAAATATTTCTGTGGCTAAAGAGATACTGAGCAGTGTTATTATTCCGTTGATATGCAAAAACTACATAAAAATCCAAAGTAAACCACAAAAGAAAAGGTTGAATTTTTTTTTTTTTTTTTGTAAATTACCAATAGAAATATGTTTACTTCGATCTCACCCTCCAAAATTCACAGCATACAGCAACGATTGGCCTCTAAAAAAGCTCAACTAGATTACACATAACCTTCTAACTCAGAGTCTTAGTCCTTCCAATTCCACAGAAATAATAACCACCTCAAGATGAGTAATACAAGGAATTTTAATTTCCAGTTTGTCTGAGCTCGGGACGGACAAAGTCAGCATCTGCAGGAACTGAAATGTCAACTGTTGGTCGCAATTGGGCACAAACTTCAATAGCTTCGTGCACAGGATCACATACGAAATTGGTCATAAGATCCATATTGATGGGAGCATTATTGTCGACTGCCACCAATGCTTGCTGGGTGAGGTTGTAATCAAATCGAGGGGCCCACTTCCTAGATCCTAAACGCGCTGTTGTAGAGCAATTGTCAACCATGAATGACACTCCACGTGCATGCATGAAAGGATTCAGGGAATCAACTGACTCAATGACGCTTTCATTTATGATCTCCGAGTAAGAATGACCCTTCTTCCTCAAAATCTCTATCTGTTTACATTTTGACAAAGCACAAAACGTTAGATGACAATGATCTGTAGAATAGGGGCATATCTCTTTGCTTTTTCTTTTTAGACATCAAGGTACGTTCCCATATCTTTCTCGACTGAGCTTTCAGGTAGTTTTTATTTTTTTCAGGAAGCTTTCTGCAAGAGGCCACCTGTTCGAGTTTTGCGAAAACCTCGAGCAAAATTTTGCTTCCAGAAAGCTGAACTTCATCAAACAAGACTGAGATGCTCTCACACTAAGCTACCATCATCATATTCAGAAGGAGATAGAAGCAAAGAGGAAACCAGAATAAACAGAAAACAGAAATGAAATTTTTTTTTTTAAAAAGGGAGGAAAGTAGAAAAGGCTTGTAGCTAAAGAGAGAGCAGATAAGAGAAGGGTTTTAAGGAGATATAAGTCAACAGCAACTCAAAATATACACAGCAAGACGTCCTTTTATGGCTCAAACATAAAAATAAAATTAAACACATGGATGAAATAAAAAGCAAACCTGGGCCATCATCAATGCGACGTAGACACCAGCAGTGAAGGGATACAGAGGACCCAGATCACCAGCTGGTCGTGTTGCACGAACACGCTCACCAACTTTCCACATCCTTGTCTGGTCTATTTTGCCCATTGGGAAAGCTGGTAATCCCTCTTTCTCCTGTACATACAGAAAAAGAAGGTTAATATCTTCTTCTGAATCAGTATTTCAGTTTTCCAAAATGCTGCAGAAGCCCTTGTATAATGAGGTTTCACCACGAGGCTAAACAATTTCGTCAAGTGATCAAAAGAAAATGTAGGGGAAAAAGCTAAGTAGTACACAGGCAGTACGATCTATTTTCCATCAAGGAGATTAAAAATTAATGCGCCTCCACTATTCTCATCATTGGTAGAGGGAGAAGGAGGTGTGAGGGAGAGAGGAGGGGGGGGGGGGGGGCATTTTAAAGAACCAAAAGGTAAAAAAAACAATTAAAAAAAAGGGGGG
>ML287912.1:19257-30312 GCA_005239495.1 Nicotiana undulata
TGTTACGAAACTAAAGATGAAGAATTAACTTACAGAAAAGCGGCGGCCTGCCAAGACAACACTCCTGATCTCACTACCAGTTGCAACATCTTCATAGCACTCATACAAGATCTCCATGCAGGGGTAGTATGAAGCACTATATGCAGTCGCAAACTCTCGCTTTTCATCCCCAGTAAATGAATTGTATAGAGCTAACATGCCCTAGTAAACATGTATAGTACACATATAACACTTTCAGAACAATTTGAGAAGCTACAAAAGTATCTTGCTAAACATGATACATCAAATCAAAAGATTGAACAGTTAAGTTTTACCTTTGTTGATATGATCCTAGAAATGTTTCCAGTTATGCACTCAACAGTATTCTTGTATGCAAGCTCTTCACTCATTCCATTTTCGGTGTACCTTCTGAACAATGACTCAACAATGCCATGGACAGCACCAAGTAATATGCCTAACAAGAATATCAGTGAACCTCAACAATACTGGTTTAGTAAGTGAAAAAAACAGACTTCGGAAACATGCTAACCTCGCTCTCCAAATATATCACTTCTGTATTCCTGTTCTAGGGTAGTGGCAAATGTGAAGGGGGAACCAAGGGCAACTGACCACCCAAGAGCAACATCTGTGGCCCTTCCATCAATATCCTGTATATAGTGAAAGGCATTACATCTCATAGAACATAAAAGCCAAGAGTTCGAGGGAAAATAGAAGAGGGTGAATTATAAAGGGCCGCAGAAGACCTGGTGAACTGCAAAACTTGCATTGATTCCAGCACCATTGATTTCTTTTCCTTGCACATATAATCTCCTGACTGATGGGCCCATACCCTTGGGACATACAGCAATCACGCTGATGTTCTTGGGAAAATCAAGGCCCATTGACTGCAAATGGCCGAGAAGGAATCCATGCGAAAGACCAAGTATACTATTTGGCTTCATGTGAGAAAACACTTCTTCATAGTTGTCAGCCTGCACATACATCAGAAAATTCAGAAAAAAGGAGTGGTGAAGCAACTGGCACTACCTGCAAACCTGGTGAAGGAATACACTGTCGGATAAGCTATCAATAATTCCATCTTCTTGAGGTAAAACGTGTCAAAAAAATCTTTAATCCTTTTTAAAAATTTCCATCCTTCAGTTTTCTTTTGAAAATTTCAGTTCAAATATGTTTTGAAGCTAAATAGTCTCCACTGAATAACAAGTTCAAGGATACAGTTGGTGCACGAGACTATCAATTGATGACTTGGAGAATGTTTTTTTGAAAAACGTGATTCCATAGAAAACTAGTATGAATTCTATTTAAGAATGTTCAAAATCTCCCCATAGCAAACACTAAGTTCGGTGGAAATATCCACTATACAACAAAATCACATATAATCACCAGTGGGGGGGGGGGAGCAGAAAGCACAAAGTTATGACTTATGATATACGAAAACTAAGTTTTATCGTGCTTTGGAAGAGTAGGAAGCACTAAAACAAGATATCTAGCATCCTAGGCAAGACATTGAAGTATCAGGTCAAGGTCAGCCTTCAGTAAACTGTATTACCAAGTCATCACGAAAAAAACATGCGGCTAAAACAATGTGCCAACCTGAGCTGCATCAGAAATCAAAAGCAGCACTAGATCACTGCCAGAGATAGTTTCATATATGTCTCCTAAGGTACCATTCTCTTCAGTAAACCCAGCAGCTCGGGCCTCAGCAAAGGAGCGAGAACCCTTTCTCAAACCAATCTGCATAAGACCAATATTCTTACTTCATAAGCTTCAACACTATGAGGAATTAATTTGTATCCAAACCAGAAGTCCAGTTTCAACTTCAACTTTTAAACCAGAAGAAAATGAAGTGTTACCTTAACAACTATATCAGATTTTGCTTCTGTAAGAGAATCCCTCAAATTCTGGGCTTGAGCTGGTCCCTACGAATAAAAAGCATCGCTGAGCTACTTGAATGTAGAAAAAGAAGGAATGAAGCTTGAACAGAAGAGAGGAATAACATTAAATCTCACCTAAACCCAAAAAAAAAGTACATTTTTTAACGAAGATAATTCAATGCTATATATTTAAACTAGACCACTAGTCAAAACAGTATTCAGATATATTGTGATAAAATAACTTCTATGTTAATGATGAAATCTAACGACATAACCAATTATCAAGAGAAGTACAGTGAGAAATACATCAATTTTGAATGGAGGACGAAGTATCCTCTCGAGAAATACTAGGATAGAGAAACACTATCGGCAACTATACTAGAAATAGTACGAAAAGCAAACAATAGGTGAGAACAGACATGATTTCAGAGAAGTCAACAAAATGAGTAGTTCAAAGTCGCTTTATTAAGTGCATCCGAATGATTGAACCTTTCTCGAAAAATAGCAAACGAGACAAAAAGAAAATCTTAAATTCTACATATAGAAAGAGAAATCTTTTTAAAAAATGTTAGTTAACTAAACTCTTTGTATCAAATCGCACTCAAAAATATTATTCCCTCAGATTTCATCGAGCTTTCAAACAGCAAACTTTCTCTTTGCATTAACTTCATATTCCAATTACGCGCTCAGAACGAACATCCTACAGATATCCAAGTTGAATCAACTGAATAAAAACAAAACCAAGAAATTCACCTGAGAACCCCAGCCTATGACTCCAATCTGCTTGATTCCCTTGAATGCATCCGGCAACAACTTGAACAAATCTCTCCCTCCTCTCACAATGTACTACACAACAATCCCAAACAATATACGTTACACATCAAAGCCAAGAACTTCCCCATACAAAAATAAACATTTTCATCACAGATTTGCCGAACAAAAATAACACTAATACTTCCGCCGCCAAAAAAACTGAATTATATGGTACTTCTACCATAGTTTTCAAAAATATAATGCGAGACTAATTGTTTGAGTTTTTAAAAGAAGTTTTTGTAACAATATTTTAAAAAGGGAAAATGGCTTGGGAGTTGGGATAATACTGGTATGTTTTGTTGTTGTTGTTATTCGAAACTGAACAACTTTACCCTCTGTTAACATCATCCCTACCTTTAGAAATTAAGATAACAGTAACAAGCTCCAACTTGAAGTAATTTGAAACCACAGTAAAAGTTGTAGGATAATTTGGACATTTTTCCTATAAAAAATTTGGACACGTGAAGTCCACACATTTCACGTTGTAGCTCCGTTGATGGCAAGGTCAAGTACAAGACAATTTGCTAAAATGGACCAAACGTGTAATGGAGAGCAAATTTGAGCTTTTTCAATGTAGTTTATAATATCTAAAATATAACCAAAAAACAACATTTACACACAGAAATACGCCATTTTTTTTTAAACGGAGGTAGTAGGTGAAATACATATAGATAGGGGAAGAGATGCACCTCGTCGTGACCGGCAAGGGTAACTTTCTCCTTGTTGAATACGGAAGTTTCAAAATCGAGCGAAAACGGTGCCCTGATAGTAGCAGGCGCAGCGACCATGCGAGCATTAAGAGCCGCGCCGGAGCTTGAGCCAGAGCCATTACAGGAAAGAGATTTAGCTCTGAGAGGCTTAAGCGATGGGGACGAAGAAGAAAGGAACCCTAAGCTACCGGAAAGAGCAGGCTTTAGGGATTTGGATGCGGAAGAAGTGGAGGAGGAGATGGAGAAAGAAGTGGCCGTAGCCGCCGCCGCCGCCATTGCTGCTCTGTGAGCTGCCGAAGTCTGTGAAAAGTGTGGAGAGAGAGAGAGAGAGAGAGAGGAGGGTCACGTGTTTATGTTTGGATTTTTGTATAGCTAGGGTTCAGATATGCCGCATATATCTTCTGATTAGAGAAGCAGCGAGAGGAAACTGTGATTCTAATACCTCTCAGCTTTTAGCTTTTACAGTAGAAATTAGTAGTTCTGTAACAAAAGAAAAATTAAAATTGTTTTAATTTAATATGAATAATAAATTTTGTTCTTACAGTAGAATTAATAATAAATTTTCTTTTGATCATTCCCGTATTCTTTCTCAGAAAAATAAAGATTAGGCTAAATTGTCAGTCCTACAGCACAGTGGCACACCAACTTTTTGTTCTTGTTTTTTCAATTTTATCTTATTTTTATCAATTCTTTTCACTTAATTTTATGCAAACATAACAAAAATATTTCTTAATGTGATAGTTAACTTAACATTTCCAAGAACAACTCGTGATTATGTGAACGTCATTCCCCATAATTTTAGGCTTAGAAAATCATGTATATATGTTAAAAGATAATAAAAGATTTGAATTCATTAAATTAGATGAAATGGTAGAATTACAAATCTCAAAACCTGAATCCGTCACCCTTTAAAATAGTAGATAGTGTAGAGTAGAAACAACTACAAAACTCACAAGGAAAAGAAAATACTAATTACAGTTGCATTGTCAATCCTTCTCTTATACTCTGATTTGCATATGGATTTCTCCCATTATTAAAAAAAATTACTAAATTTACTTGTCTTCTTACTTTGCTCTATACTCGTATATTTTAAGAAAGAGTTCTACCCAATACTTTGTTACTCTGATAGGAAATAATCTCTAATGCTGATACTTGCAAATAAATGGAGAAAACAATTATGAAAAAGTTTCATATTATTTTATTTTTTTCAACTGACTCACTGAGAATGTGCGCCAATTAGGGGTGTTCATAAATATCCGAAAAATCGAACTAAATCGAAAACCAAACCAAACCGATACTTTTTAGGTTTGGTTTGATTTTGGTTTTGAATTTTAAAAACCGTCAAATTTAGTTTGGTTTTGATTTTAATAAAAAAAAAAAACGAACCAAACCGACTATAAAAGTAGCTATTTAAATTTATTATTACACCTATATATATGTATATTTTATAAAAAGTTTCTAAAATTTTACGGTACATATTAGTCATTTATATTTTTAGTCTAGTTCTTTGTTATTATAACAATCTAATTATTTGCCTTTACATTCTAGTTTGATTGGTAGTTTTCTTTTGCTAAGTACAAGAATTTATTTCGTGTTAAAAATAATCGATTTTTAATTGAGTACTTTAATTATTCATCACTATTTAATTCACTTATCATCAATATATCTTGGTAAATGGTAGATTTCTTGAAGAACAATTGATTTGATAGTGTTAAATTGAAAATATAGTCACCGGAATATGCGTTTGGTAGTGTATGTCTCATATTTAAGAAAAACCCGATGAATAACCGACAAAAACTGAATCGATAAAAAATCGACTTAATTGGTTTGGTTTGGTTTGGTTTGGTTCCAATATTTGAAAAATCGACTTACTTTGTTTGGTTTCTTTTTAGGGTAAACCGACTCAAACCGAACCATGAACACCCCTAGCGCCAACTATGGGAAGGAGAGCTCGTGTACAATCTCAGAAGACTTTAATAGCCATCATAAGCTAAATTTCAAGCATGAACAAGTGCCACCACTGGGTCGACTCTGGGGAATACCAATTCTCCGAGTTTGAGTTCCACGGATGAAACAGTAACCAATGTAACAATAGCAAGTAATGTGAATGATGAGAAATTGAAGCAGAATTAAGCAATGAATATGTGGAATGAAGCAATTCATAACCCTATGAGTAACGAGAAGATCAAATCCCCTTGTAATGGAAGGAAATCATGGGCATATGAAGTGGAGGAAGAATTAGGGATACCGGAGAAGAGGACTTCAATTTGGGATGAATTTGACATTGTAAATCTTTCCAATGCCGAATTTAAATTGGAGTATGTTCCACCCAAGGTACAAGCCGAGTCTCGTGCAGATTCTATTGAACTATAGGACAATACTAGTGAGATTGAATATTGGAAAAAATGATAGTATTATGTACTAGGTACGCATCCCCCATTGGATGTGATTCAAGGCTACATCCAAAAGCTATGGGCTAAACATGGCATAAACAAAATCTCAATGCTAAAAAATGGGGTTATACTGGGCAGATTTGATACTATTGTGGCAAAACAAGAGGTGTAGAATGTACGAATTTACCATTTTGACAATAAACCATTCATTATCAAAGCATGGAGCCTAGACTTGAAATTCACTAGGCAAGAGCTTCTTACTGTGCCAATTTGGATGAAATTCACATGCCTGGATTTCAAGTATTGGAGTCCTAACAGACTTACTAAGATAGGTAGCTTGGTTGGAAGACCTAAACACTAAAAAAAATGTAGAATTACACTCTGCACAGATATTAGTAGAAGTAGAGTTGAATGTACAACTTCCTGATACTGTGCTATTTAGAAATGAAAAAAAGGCCAGCTTATTGAGCAAAGAGTAAGCTACGCTTGGAAACAAACTTTGTGTACCTATTGTCAATCATATGGGCACGAAGATGGGGTGTGTAGGAAGAATAAAAAGCTCGATGGTCAGTAGGACAATGTTGTACTACCAACACAACAACACATATGCACAATAGGAGGAGTGCCTGAAATGGGGAAAGAACAACATGAGGTCCAAAAACTAACAGCTACAAGCTTTGGATAGATTACTCCTCTAAGAACTAGTAGGAGTCCGCCTAATCAAAATCAGCAAATATCCAAGGCAAACACTTATCAACTTCTGAATAAGCATGTGATTGACAACCTAGTCGATGCAGAATGAGCAAGTGCAATAGAAGGAAATGTGGTGGGTGGGTGGGTGGGTGGGTGGGGGGGATCCAGACCTCACACTAGGGATGATTTACATACGATGTTGGAATGTAAAGGGATTGAATGCCCCGACTAAATAGAAGGAAGTTTAGATCCTTTGCAATGAAGTTTAAGCAGGAATTGTAGGTTTGTTAGGGAAAAAAATATGATTGAACAAATAGCTAAAAGGTTATTTGGAGGCTGACACTATGTTACCAACCTAGAATTATACTGCAACCGGAGAATATGGCTAACTTGGAGGGAAGACTACTACATTGTAGTCCCTATTAGTATCACTGCTCAAATTGTGACTTGTGAGGTGACTCATATTCCCTTAAAATTACATTCATGTTATCTGTAGTATATGCTTTCAATATAAAGGAGGAAAGCAGAGAATTATGGGACAACATAATGCAACAGAATGTGTTGTGTACCAAACCATGGTTGATCTTGGAAGACTTCAACTCTGTACTAACAGAGGAGGATAAAATATGAGGAAACAAAGTTACATGGGCATAAGTGGTTGAATTTAATAATTGTGTGGGCTCTTGGGGATTAATTAAGCTTCCACACCAGGGAAACAAATATACTTGGGATGACAATCACTCTGGAAAAAAAATATTTTCAAAAATTGATTAGGCTTTCATCAATGATAATGACTTGACATAATGCCTACATGTCAATCTAAGTACCTACCTGAATGAATAAGTGATCATTCCCATGTGCAAATATTACTAGAAGGGAAAAATATAAGGAACAAGAATTCCTTCCAATGCTGTAATGTATGGGATCAACGCCCTATATTTGAAGATATAGAGAAAGCCGGTTGGGAGGTACAAATAGAATGATGTAAAATGTTGAGGGTGGTAAGAAGACTGAAACTGCTAAAGAAAGGACTGAAGTAGTTAAATTCTAAACACTTTAAGGTTATAGTGAATGAAGCAGATGGGAACATGGAAGAATTAAGGAGCACTCAGGAGGAATTGCAAGCAAATCTGCTGAATGTGGAAATGCAACATAAAGAGAGAGCAATGTATCATCAATTCAAGAAGGGTGCATATATGACAGAAATCTACTTGCCACAGAAAAGTAAAGCAACTTGGCTAATATTGGGAGATGACAACATAAAGTACTTCCATTTAGTGATTAAACATAGAAGAATGAAATAGGATACTACTCAGAAAAGGGATGAGCAGGCCAATTGGCAGACTGTCCCTGATGAAATAGCAAAGTGCTTGTAGATTACTATGAAGATCTACTGGGAAAGAACACAACATTAAGAATTATAACCTTTAACAGATTTTTGAAACAAGGGCATGTGCTATATCAAGAGCAACAACTGGATTTACTTAGACATTACATGGGGAAGGAAGTCAAACAACAAATATTCCAAATAGACAAGAACAAGAGTCCATGTCCAGATGACTTTGGTAGTGGATTCTTCAAATCAACTTGGAGCATTGTAGGAGCAGACATTTCATATGTTGTTCTGGAGTTTTTTCAGTATGACAAACTGCTCAAAAACTAAATGCTACTAACATAACACTGATACCTAAGGTAGAAAGTCCTATGCAAGCCGATATCGACCTATCTCATGCTATAATATTTTGTAAAAGTGCATTTTAAAGATGATTTATAAGAGATTGAAGCATGCCATAAGATAGATTGTGGTAGAAAATCAAGTTGCATTTGTACATGGCAGGTCCATGATGCATATTGTGCTAATATGTCATGATATACTGAGGCATTATAACAGGAAGACTTCCGCTAGGTACCTTATGAAAATAGACCTCAGGTAAGCTTCTGATATAGTGGACTGGGGTGTTCCTAGAGGAAGTACTTATAGGATTTGGGTTTTCATATAGGTTTATACAATTGATTATGGTATGTGTGTCATCTCCCAAGTTCTCAATCAAAGTGAATGGGGAAGGCCATGAGTACTTTGAGGGGAGGAGAGGACTAAGGCACGTGGACCCTATGTCTCCCATACTCTTTGTATTAGTGATGGAATATTTCTCCAGAGTCCTGAAAACTATTAGTGAACTACCAGACTTTCAATTTCATCTCATATATAAGCACTTGAAGCTGACTCATCTGATCTTTGTAGATGATCTAACGATCTTCTGCAAAGGTAACCTTGCTTTAGTAACAAGGGTAGCTGAAGCACTTTCTCACTTTAGTAAGGCATCAAGATTGATAGAAAATTTTGAGAAATCAACATCTTTATAGCTGGGGTTGATGAGTTGATAAGAGAACAATTGATAGCCAAAACAAGATTCACTCAAGGATCTTTTCCAATTAGATATCTTGGGCTTCTCCTTTCATCAAAGAAATAGAATAAGTAGGATTGACTACAACTAGTGGACAAGTTAACCAAGAGGATAAGGATAACATACTCAAAATAGATATCATATACATGCAGACTATATGTTATAAACTCAATGTTAATTTCCATCTATAACTTTTTGGGGGCACTGTTCATTTTTCCTCAAGGAGCAGTGAAGGAAGTAGATAGAATATGTAGAGATTACTTATGGGGGAGTACAGAAGACAAGAAAAATATAACACTGGTGACATGGGAGATGATATGCTTCCCTAAGAAATTTGGAGGACTGAATGTGAAAGGATGTAAACTCTGGAATATTGCTTCTGTTAGGCAGCTTTTATGGTAGTTGATCAACAACAAGGAAGCTCTATGGGTCAAATGGGTTCAAGGGCTGTACATGAAGTCTGATGGAAAAGTTTGGACCTATAAAGCCCCAACCTGACTGCAGCTGGTACTGGAAAAAGCTTAACTAAATGAAAACTAATATGTATCGATGGTATGTGCAAGGAAACTACAACACTGAGCAAATGGGGATACTACACAATAACAAGGAGCTATAATGCATTACTTGTGGAGCTCAACAGGATACACATTGCTGACTTGATTTGAAGCATGATTGCACAACTAAAACATAGCTTCTTTGTGTGGCTAGGCGCACAAAGACGACTACTTACAAAGGAGAGGCTAATGAAACTACATATGCATGTGAAAACTTTATGTCGCTCCCCTTTTTCTCACAAAATCGGGTTTCAACATGTGATAACTCTTTTAAAGAAATGTGTTTAAAAGAGAGAGTCGCCACCTAACGGGGTTGAGGTGCGTTTGGGCACATATTTGCAAATAACTCTGGTTTGACCAATTTGCATCACCAAAGATCGGGTAATGACTCAAATTATCTCGAGGAGAAGGTGTTAGGCATTTCTCGAGGTCCACAACTGTGGGTCCCGGCCGAACTCGGATTTTATGAATTAGTCCAAAATAAAGGGAAAGACAAGAAGTTGGGCAATTATTATAAAAAATCTACCAATAAACAAAATAATTGATTTTAAGACAAGATGTTGGGGGGGGGGGGGGCCAAANAGAATTTTTATTATAAAAGACTTTGAATAAATGAGTACAAACACTTGATTCAGAATAAAAAGGAAAATAAGATGGGGGGTCCTAATGTTTTTAGCCTAAAGGATCACCCCGTGCAACATAAATAATACTTCGTAACTCCCTCGAGATGGGGTGTTACTCATATTATTCAGCGAGCACAAACTATCATCTCCTGCTACCCGATTACTATCTCTAAGTTGTTACCTAAGGCGCACTAATTGATTCTAAGCCATGCCTTATGCGTGCACTACCCGTCCCATGCCTATGGTCCAGAAGGCGTTTGGACCTCTATTTTGGGTGGTTCTAGACTTAACTTAGGTTGCTCAAAATGATAAAACTACGCGATATACAAAACAAGTTGGACTTCTTATAAAGTCAATTAAGGGCTCAAGTTAGCCTCCACACTTAGACAACAAATCCACGCAAACAAATTAGGCGTTTGACAGTTTCAGAATTGAGAGGAGTTAAAGTCATTAAGCCCTATAGACATGATTTCTATGTGACTTGGGAATTCAAACGTGCAGGCAGTTTCATATATAAGGCGCCATTTTAGATACAAGTTCTAAGTGTTACACCCCATGTTTTCGTACGTGAGAGTACATCGTAAGTCAATTGATGTAAGCTCAGAAATAAGATTCTATTTGATGGAATATCAAGTAAGTTAATCATGTTAAGTTGGAGGTTACAAATATTTAAGATCATGAATAACGAGTACCAAGAGGGTTGGAAATCTTAGAAGCTAAACCAATTGAAGAAAATAAGTTTCGTCGAAAGTCGACGAGTTGGGAATGTTATAACATGTACTTTAGGGTGAGACTATGGTTCATAACATGATAAGGAGGTTATGCTATGAGTTAATTTTTATGATAGTTGTGTTCTACGTTTTGAAGTCAAGCAAGTTGTGGAACAAAAGTTGGCAAAGGTCTTCACAAGTTACATTCATAATGAGTTGAAAATTAGGTCAAATGTAACTGCTATTTTCTCCCAATATACATGGAATTAGGGGATGATCT